>MU860015.1:0-232407 GCA_033296875.1 Achaetomium macrosporum | reverse complement strand
TTAGGTATAGGTGGGTGCTTGATAGCATTTCGTGGGTGCTTGGGAGCCCTTCCCTTCTTTTTTTTGAATCAGCTGTTTACCTACCTCGGTCGGTACTGTGTATACAGAGCGCTCGATTTACGAAGCGACTTGTAGCCCAGCGTGTTGGCGATCACTGCCGACGGTTTACTAACGCAGATTTTTGAACCACCGAGAGTTGAGCTTCCCAATCCATTGACGAGACACATCTGCGCACCGAGAAACATGGCGCCGAAAACAGCAGCTGGACCGCCCGCCATGGCGAAGCAGTCAACACCAAAAACCATGTCTTCTCGTCTCATGACAATGAAGTTCATGCAGAGGGGCGCGGCGGTAGCGGCGGCGGCAGCGGCAGCGGGCACACCGGAACCTGCCTCGCCCGCGACCCCGAGAACTGACGATGGCTCTGCTAAGCGGCGGAAGGTTTCGCACAGCCCATCGGTAGCCAGCTCGCCAGGGACACCGCTTTATGACCAGAAAGCGATCCAGGCCGCGATCGAGGAAGAAGAGAAGAAGCGTAGGGCCGCCATTGAAAAACGAGCAGCGGAGCTGGGTGACTCGCACTGGGTGCTGGAAGGCGCGGGAGCTTTGCCGAAAACCGGCTCTCGCGCGCTCCTGGACGTTGTTCCAGTTGGTTTTGCGCAGATCGACTCCGCAGGCACGTCGGGCGAGGCAGATGACCCGTTCGACGTGGGCAGCATGCCTGCCCAGCCGCAGATCAAGAGATTTAACATGAAGAAGTCAAAGGCATGTCTATAGAGAGTATTTGTTCTTCAAGCGATGCTAACCAACTTCCTAGCTGGCCAAGGCAGCGGACGACGGAAGCAGCAGCAGTGGCTCTGATTCTGACTCTGACTCCGGCTCTGAGGGGGACTCTGAAGATGAGCGCTCACCGGCATCAGCTGGAGAAGAGCCCAGCCGCGGCCGGCGGAATACCCTGGGCGACGAAGAGCGCAAGCGGGCGAGATCCAGTGTGTCACGCAGAAGGGAGGAGGAGCGGAGGAAGGCGCAGCAGCTTGCCGGGAAGCGGCGGAAGAAAGAGATCAAGTTGAACAAACTGATCTCGATATCTTCAGCAGCCTCCCAGGGCTTCAGCCGACCCTCTTCAACCTTTACCTGCCACGGCTGTGGGAAGGCTGGTCACAAGGTTGCCGATTGCCCGAAGAAACGGCGTTGAGGGGCAGCATGCTGATGTTGGTGTCTTCCTATTGTGATGATCTCTTCACTGACCGTCCTCTGTGCCTGGTTGTTCCGTTACCTAGGCCATACTTCAAGTGGGCTTGACATAATAGGCTGGCGGTCATTCATTACAGCCTTTACAACCAATATCCCACAATATCCGGTTTGGAGAGCAGGAACTGGACAGTCTGAGATAACTGCCCCAGAAGAGAATACGAGATCTCTACGTGGCTCCATGTTTCGGAATGGCAAGCACAATCGCGACCCCCCGTTTCCCAGAGTTTCCGGTTTTTTCTGCGAACTTGTATGCTGTGGGCGGCGCAGGCTCTTGCCAGCAAGACATCCGCATTGCGGAACGAGATTTGACGAGCATGCTTGAGCACGGCTGAATGGGGCGAAGCATCTATTCCAGACTTTCAAGGCCCGATTCCCGGCAGCGAGGCTGAAAGGGGAATTATCCGTCATCTCTGCTGGTACACGCAAGGGACAAGTTTCGGAGTCCGCGAATATCATGGGATACATCGAGATGGTTGAATGGGGTTTCAAGACCAGGGGAGAATTGCTGAATTTTATACCAGCACCCAGGCAGAACGGCTGCATGCAGATTGTCCCATTTTGCCGCCGTCTACGGGTGCTGGCACCGCGCCAGATGCCAGGGATCTACGCTTCTTTACAAGGCGGCCAGTCAGCCGTGCCGTGCGCTTCGACCCGGGTAAAGTCTCTTGAACCTGGCTTGAGCTTTTTCGCAATCCCAACATGGTGGTTCGCGGGACTGGGCTCTTCCCATTTCGGGACGCCTCTTGCTCGACGCTTTAGATTTTCGACACCATGGCCGTGTCGCTATCAGGCAGATGGTGAAGTACTGGGAATCGCAACGTCACCCGTACCTTGGAAGATCTGTGCATATCGCGGGAGGATAATTCGACATCGGCCCGGATCGACCCTTGGCTTTTTCTGCTCGGGCATGACCGAGTGCTCGTCGGGGAGAAGGATGATCGACTCTGCATCCGGGTCTAGTGGACGTCGCTCTTTATGCGTGTGTGCGCAATGCCTCTTACGTTAATGACCATCCGAGGATACCGAAATGCTTGTCAAGACGAAGCAGCATGGTCGGCAATACCGCATACACACCGTCGATACCAATGCGGCGGTGGGCAGGCTCCGTAGATGCCATGCTCAGTTCGGGTTCCTGCAGACGATCGGGTTGCTACAGACGTTTACCTGCATAAATTAACACCTTGAGGCGCCCGCCCGCATGTTTCCCAAACGAGGTGTTATGCAGGTTGACTTCCAGTTTCTGCTACCCCTGGCCCGTCGGTCCCTGACCAGGCCAAGGTTAATCAATAAGAGGATGTCTATTTGAACCGTAGTCAAAGGCTATTCGGACCATAGCCCCACAATAAAATTGCACACCGCCTGCCCATTGCAGCGCCAGCCCCAAAAACAGCACACCGTCTCCCCCGCCGAAGTCGCAGTTGCTTGCTAACGTCGTCGGCCTCAACGCCGGCGCCGCCCTACGGCAGTCATCCATTCAATTGCCAACGCTGCAACGCAGCCAATTCAACTGAATCTGCAATAAGATCATGAGTCTCGTTTTTTCGCATAGGTGATTACCTAAGCTAGCTACTCCTCAGCCACGGCGCGCGCGAACGCTACAATGGGGTTCTCGTCGGTCGCGGTCGGCTGCATGGCGGACCTACGGCGCGGCACGGTCAGTACGTGTAGGAGCTCAATTGAACTGGCAACTTACTGCAAGATGGCGAGAAACGCTGTTTCCGCTGTTATTTTGCGATTGCGCGAGTCGACGTACAGCAATTGAGCTGCAGCAAGCATTTGAACTGCCGTTGGGCGGCAGAAAAGTGATGGCGGGGCTGGTGGGGTGGCAGAATTGTTGGGCGAGTGTGCGGGGTTAGGGTTTTGTATGAGTGGGTGAGCGGGGCTACGGTCCAAATAGACTTTGACTACGGTTCAAATAGACATCCTCAATCAAAAAGCGGATGGAAGGGCGGCAGAGAGGGGCATTCTTCGAACCGCTTTTAAGCCCAATTTGGTTCGGCTTGGCCATCGCGTCGCATCGCGAATTGTCGCACCGTACTTTCCTAGTTCGTACTGTAATGTACAGTGGTACCTTCGGAGCCGGGTATGCCAGCGGAGCTCACACATCAGGTATCCGTACATACCCCCCGCTCTTCCACCCGCCCCTCCCCTGTCTATATTGAGTGCCGCGACGTCGAGACTCTCCCAGAATGCTTCACCCATGCTTCTTCCATGGAACCTCCCTTCGTTGTCAATAATTTGATAGCTGAAGATCAACGGCTCGCCGCTTCCAATTTCCCCAGGCGCCGTCTCGTCTGCGGGTCCCATGGGAAGCATGAGTTTGCCCCGGTCGTGGTTGCGGGCCTGAGGTATCGGATCGATTTGGCCATCCGGGTTCTCACATGTGTGAGCCTGCGCGTAGGTATATAAAGCCCTGCTCGCCGGGAATTCCTGGCCTCTCCAGTGAACCATCTGCACACCACATCGGGCATGTACAGTACATGAAAGGTATGAGTGCATCTTTTTCCCCACAGAAACCGCTTGGCTTGCTGTGGTTGAGTGATCAGTGAATCTCTGATAACCTCGTGCTTTGGGCTGAGCGGGTCAGGCCCAATAAGGCGGACGACCATCCACCACTACCGGTAGCTCCCCCGTCTCATCCGGTGCGACTCGATCCAGGCAGCTTTCCTGGAACCCAACTCGTCGGTAACATCCCTACTGTTAGTTGCTGGGCGTTCCCCACATTGCGACTTCTGCAGCGCTGCGCCCAACGGGAACCCCGAATAACGGCTCCACCGACCCGTCCTCCGTGGCGGACTTGCTCCTCCTTCAAACTGTCCGGAGTCTCTTTGCCGCCGGCGGTTGACTGATCACTCAGACAGGCCTTTATTTAACAGCCAGCCGCTGTGCAACCAACACCGCCGCCTGTTTCCCAGGTCTGCTCGTGCACTCCGTCATGTCGCCCTCAACCTCCGTAGCGCATGCCTCGGCCGAGATGCCGGTCCCCGGTGAGGTCGAGGTTATCACAGACCGCTTGGAGACTCCGTCCCTCGATGACCGCTCATATCGGGTCATCCGCCTCCCTAACCAGCTTGAGGCCCTGCTAGTTCATGATCCCAAGACGGACAAGGCTAGCGCCGCCATGGATGTCAATGTCGGCAGCTTCAGCGATGAAGATGACATGCCAGGAATGGCTCATGCGGTCGAACATGTAAGTGCATCCCTGATGAGGTTTGAGGATGCCAGCACTCACCTTGGGGAACGTAGCTCCTGTTCATGGGCAACAAGAAGTATCCCGTCGAGAATGCCTACCATCAGTTTATATCGGCCCATTCCGGCTTGACCAATGCCTATACGGCATCAACATCCACCAACTATCACTTCGAGGTGTCTGCGAAACCGGCGAATGACGAGGAACCTTCATCTACTAACCCGTCGCCGCTGCTGGGCGCCTTGGACCGGTTTGCCCAGTTTTTCATTGAACCGCTGTTCCTTGAGAACACCCTGGACCGCGAGCTCCGCGCGGTAGACTCGGAGAACAAGAAGAACCTGCAGAGCGACCAGTGGCGCATGCATCAGCTCAAGAAGTCACTGTCCAACCCCAAGCATCCCTTTTGCCATTTCTCAACCGGTAACCTCGAGACCTTGAAGACAACACCCGAAGCGCAAGGGATCAATGTTCGCGACAAGTTCATCGAGTTCTATGAGAAGCACTACTCGGCAAATCGGATGAAGCTCTGCGTTCTCGGAAGGGAACCACTGGATGTTCTACAGTCTTGGGTTATTGAGTACTTCTCGTCTGTCAAGAACAAAAATCTGGAACCCAACAGATGGGTGGAGGAGGTACCCTTCACTAAGGAGCAGCTCGGAACCCAGATCTTCGCGAAGCCCGTGATGGATACGCGGGAACTCAGCCTGATGTTTCCGTTAATGGAGCAAGATCACCTCTACGACTCGCAGCCCAGTCGGTATATCAGCCACCTTATTGGTCATGAAGGCCCAGGAAGCATTATGTCGTACATCAAGTCGAAGGGCTGGGCCAATGGTCTTTACGCGGGAGCCTGGCCTGTCAGCCCTGGCACACCCGACGTGTTCGAGTGCCAGATTACGTTAACAGAAGAGGTAAGAACGACCGGCTGAGCCGTCCAGACTAATGTCACTCGAAAAGATAAGGTACTGACTGTTGGCGCTAGGGCCTCAAAAATTACAAGGAGGTCACGAAAGTTATTTTCGAGTATATTTCCCTTCTGCGGGAGACCGAACCACAGGAATGGATCTTCGAAGAACAGAAGGAGTTGGCCGAGGTCAACTTCAGGTTCCGGGAGAAGACCCAGTCCTACCGCTTCACGAGCAAGCTGAGCTCGTTCATGCAGAAGCCGATCCCGCGAGAGTACCTGCTGAGCGGGTACAGTTTACTGCGAAAATTCGACCCAAAGCTGATCAAGGAGTGTCTCGATTGCTTGCGGCCCGACAACTTCCGTATGACGATCATCTCGCGAGATTTCCCCGGAACCTGGGAGAACGAGGAGCGATGGTATGGAACGGAGTACACCTGCCAGCCGATCCCGACCGAATTCATGGACGAGATCAAGAAGGCCGCAGCCAGCGGGCCTGGAAATCGGACCGCCAAGCTCCATCTTCCCCACAGAAACCAGTTTGTGCCGACCAAGCTTGAAGTCGAGAAGAAGGACGTTCAGGAGCCGGCATTGTCACCGCGCATCGTCCGTAACGATCCACTCGTCCGGACTTGGTTCAAGAAGGATGACACGTTCTGGGTTCCGAAAGCAACGCTGATCATCAGCTGCCGGAGTCCAGTGGCCACTGCATCGGCGGCCAGCCGGGTGAAGTCTCGTCTATTCACGGACCTCGTGAAGGATGCGCTAGAAGAGTACTCGTATGATGCAGAGTTGGCCGGCTTGGAATACACGGTGACGCTCGACTCGCGGGGTCTCTACATTGAGGTTTCGGGCTACAACGACAAGCTCCCGGTTCTCCTGCAGCGAGTGCTCGTTACAACACGAGACCTCGAGATTCGGGATGACCGATTTGCCATCATCAAGGAGCGCATCAGCAGAGGCTACCGGAACTGGGAACTCTCGGCGCCCTGGACCCAGATCGGCGACTACATGTCCTGGCTGATTGTCGACCAAGGCTACGTGGTTGAGGAGCTCGAAGCCGAATTGCCGCATATCACCGTTGACGCGGTCCGCGTGTTCCAGAAGGAGCTGCTAGCCCAGATGCACATGGAGGTCCTTGTCCATGGGAACATTTACAGGGAAGATGCGCTCAGGCTGACCGATATGATCGAGTCTACCCTGAAACCTCGGGTGCTGCCCCAGGCGCAATGGAGGATCCGTCGGAGCTTGGCCCTTCCGCCTGGATCCAACTACATCTGGAAGAAGACACTCAAGGACCCCGCCAATGTCAATCACTGTATCCAGTACTTCCTCCACGTTGGGTACAGGGGGGATTACAACCTCAGGGCGAGGGCGTTGCTCCTCGATCAGATTGTGCACGAACCGTGCTTCAACCAGCTCCGGACCAAGGAACAGCTCGGCTACATCGTCTACTCGGGCACCTTGACCAGCGTCACGCAATACGGGTTCTACTTCGTCATCCAGAGCGAGAAGACGGCGCCGTATCTGGAGACCCGAATTGAGGAGTTTCTGAAGACGGTGGCGAAGACACTGGAGGAGATGACCGAGGCCGAGTTCGAAAGCAATAAACGCAGCATCATCGACAAGCGCCTTGAGAGGCTCAAATATATGGAGCAGGAAAGCAACCGGCACTGGACCCATATTCATTCGGAATTCTATGCCTTTGATAATGGTGAGCCACAAACACACACACAAAATGACTCTGCACCGCCCGATTCCTATCTTCATTGTTACTGACTTGTCTTCTTTCGTCGTGCAGCCCAGCAGGACGCGGCACACATCAAGCCCCTCACCAAGGCGGACATGATCGAGTTCTTCAACCACTACATCCACCCGAGCTCGCCGTCCCGAGCGAAGTTGGCGGTCTACTTGGAAGCCCAGGCGAAGAGCGATGTCTCGACGAAGCAGATTTCAGCACTGATCAAGACCCTGGAGCTGGATTCAACTGCTTCTGCCAAAGCGGCGACCGACTTGCAAGCCCGGCTAAGCGCAGCCGGTCATGACCTCGAAAAGGAGGTGGCTGGCCTCAGGGACTATCTCCTCCACGACTTGAAGGTGCCGGAGGGCAAGATCGACGTGGCAGCTGAAGCATGGAGGAAGATCCACGCCGAGCACGGGCCCGGAAGTGACGTCGTCAAGGACGCCATACCGCCGTCGGCCAACGGAACTACGCCCGTGTTCATCGATGACGTACGGTCCTTCAGAGCGAGCCTTCCCGCTAGCATTGGGGCCAGGCCTCTGAGGGACCTCGCCGAGTATGAGGATCTGGAAGCAAAGCTCTAGATTCATTCAGTCTGGTTTACCTTTTGTTGAGTGGGTTGGAGTAGCGGAACGGGGAGAACGGCAGAGCACGACACATCATGATCACAATACGGCTCATAGAAGAATGGGCATTAGATTTCGGAGATGTATGACGAGGAATATGACGGACCTTGGTGGTTCTTGGGAGGACCGGCCAATCCAAGAGACAGTCCTATATACAACACCTGTTTAGACTAGTCGTTGAGCGAAGGATCGTTGGACGACATGGCACGTTATAGACTTGTGTGGGCATTTGACACCGACAATTTCAGAACTTGAAGAGCCTTGGTGACAGAATAGTTAGAGCAAGGGAGCTAGCTTATCGATAATTGCGCTGGTTTAGTTACTCTTATTCACATGAACCCAATGGCATTTCAACGTCTGCTCAAACCCAGCACACAACTAAAAACTTTCCATTCTGTTCACAGCTCCTGCCTTTCGCAATGAACCTTATGTCCTTGGTAGGTACCTAGGTAGGCAACAGCTGCCGGGCCGAGTTGCGAGGCTGGAACAAGGCGACCCGGAGAGGCAGTGCGTCGGATCGGCCGGGCGGGGCGATTTAGGGCGGGGTGCCTCTGCTGAAATCTGACTCGGAGAATCTGCACAGTGTGAATGAGCATTTTCCAGTTGTAAACGAGGTGGGACAGAACACAAGGCACGACACAGAGAGGAAGACGTACTTTAACTTCAGCCTTGGTTTACTAGTAAATCCATGTGCGACCTGAGATATTTGTTCTTTTTGGATACCTTAGCCAGCCATGAGAACACATTCTCTCCAACATCTCCTTGGTGCAAGATTCACGCTGAAAACTGGACGTCCCAGAACAAGGTCAAGGTTTTTGTCTCCACCGCAAAAATCATTAAGGAAAGGCACTGTGGTGGAAAGGGCTCAGGCGGCTTCACTTTCCCTTGCTTCTCAAAAAAAAAAAGGTCACAGCAACTACAGTCTGCAGGTCGCATGCCCGTGTTGCACCAGCTCGATTTTGAGCTGGGATTTACGTTCATTCAAGGCTCGTGCCTAGCATCCCCAGACAAACCCATCATCGAGCCGCAAGGGAATGCGCCAGCGCATGCCTACGCCTTGCTTTGCCGCCCGCCTCTGACCACAGACTGTGTTGGTCGTTGGTCGCTGAATGCACCGCGAGTAGGTGCTCAACCCCATTGCGTTGTTCGGTCTGCTGCTAGGTGCCGTCACCCACACGATTGCGCCTCCACTCGCCCTGCTTGAACAAGCAACACTAGACAATTCGGCCAACTTCCTCCTCCTTCTTCGCCCGCCCACCACTGCCTCCCGTGCGTCTTCACGCCCATACCCGCCCACATAGCTAATTCCCCGAGCTGCACAAGCAGCTCGTGCCTTCACCACGTCTTCCCAAAAGAAACGGAGGATTACCCGCCAGTCGACCAGGGAGCACAGCAAGCCTGAGAACTTGGTGCTGCCCTCTACTGAAGAAGACGCCGATCCCACCTTCTCCTTTTCGGCCGCCTCCGCCTCCGGCCTGAGCACGCCTACATACCTTCGCGCCGAGTCGCTCCCTCCCTCGGGTGTCCCGCCCCGTCTGCAGAGCCAGGGCACGTCCTTCGCCGACTCTCCGTCCTCGGCCGCGAGCTCCCCGTGTGCTGCCTCCGCCGACTTGTCGATCGATTGCGACCGGGCTGCCGATTTCGCTGAATCCAGCTCGGCCCTGCAGCTGCCGGATCACGGGACAGCAGGGAACCAGTCGCCTGTCCACCAATCCGTCCGCCGAGCTCTGATGGGGGGCGCCGCAGATATTCCCCAACGATCGTCCTCCCCGCTCAAGCGAAGGGCGTCCAGCATGGAACCAGAGCAAGACGCCACCGATGCCACGGAGGATGTGGATATGATCACGGTTCCGGATTCTCAGAGGACAGGCCCAGCGGAGGGGCCAGGAGAGGGAGATGGCAAAAAGGAAACCGCCGAGCAATCCGGGGTTGCCGTCGCCAGCGTGAAGGCGGAGCTACCTTTGCGGAACGGTAACCGTGGCCTCGCTCGCCATTTCGACTCACTTTGTGCTGACTGCTCTGACAGACATTCCCCCGCTAGATCAGCAAATCAAGACGATTGAGACGCTGGTCAAGGCTTTCGCGGAGACACCCCCAAAGGAGGGCGACGAGGCATATCTTGTGTCTAGGCAGTGGCTTGGCAAGGCCCAGGCGTTCGGTTCGGATGCGAAGCATGCCAGCAAGGAAACCCCGGAAGGAACACTTGGACCTGTCGACAACTCAGATATCATCCAAGCCATCTTCACAGACTCTACAGGCGAACAATGCGTCAAGTTAAAACCGGGCATGGGGACTGAGAATTTCGAGTTATTTCCCAAGGACGCGTGGGACCTCCTCCTATCTTGGTACGGCCTAGCCCCCGGACAGTCGCCCATCGTCCGGTTTGCCCACAATACCGCTCCCGATGCCGTGAGCATCCCGACCATCCAGTTCGAGTTCCATCCGCCGGTGTTTACGATCCACCGGTTGTGGTCTGCGAACAGCCCCATCCCGATCGAGCAGGAGATCAAGTTGAAGAAGCCTGCCCCTCCCGTAGTCGTGCAGAGCACCTCGTCCGGCTATCATAACTTCTTAAAACAGGTGAAGAGGCTTGCTGGGGTTTCACCAGACCGGAAGGTCCGCGTGTGGAGGCTCCTGCAAACCATTCCGGCCACGGAGCCCAGCTCTGAGCCGTCGGGGATGAAGACCCCACCCGATTCGCCCGGTCGTGACCCGGAAATCCTCACTCAACCCCCCGCTATTCCCGGATCCTGGCCGGAGATGCTTGTGGACGTGGAGACCTTCCTGAAGCTCGAGAAGGATGTTGAGCGCGGTCTGGTGGAGGCTGACGACACCACTACGAACCCCAACTACAACGGGAGGAAGAGTCTGTCGCTGGTGGGCCTCGCGGTCGATCAAACCCTTGTTCTGGACGAGCAGATTGAACGGGATGCGTACGTTTCCACCTTCAGGGGCAACGGCATCAAGGACAAGAGTCTAGCATCTCGAAGCAGCTCGGCCGGCGTTGGTGCTCAAACCCGCGGTAACACTAGCGGACGCAGCAGCCCAGCGCCTCAAGGCGCGCAAACTAGGGGTAGGGCCCAGCAAAAGCCCGGGCGTACTATCGGTTGCGTCGGTCTGCAGAATCTGGGCAACACATGCTATATGAACTCGGCTCTGCAGTGCGTGAGGAGCGTCGAAGAGCTCACAAAATACTTCCTCACGCACGAGGCTCAAAAGGAGATCAATCCGGACAACCCCCTTTCGCATAACGGTGACGTTGCTGCTGCGTATGGACGCTTGCTGGAGGAGATCTACAAAGACCCCGCGCCCAACTCGGTTGCGCCGCGGCACTTCAAGAGCATCATCGGGCGGTATGCCCCGGCATTCTCAGGGTACGGGCAGCAAGACTCGCAGGAATTCCTTGGTTTCCTGCTTGATGGTCTCCAGGAGGATCTGAACCGCATCAAGAAAAAACCCTACATCGAGAAACCTGATTCCACAGACGACATGATCAACAACCCGGCGGCGGTACGAGAGATGGCTGCCAAAGTCTGGGATATCACCAAAAAGCGGGACGACTCGGTCATTGCCGATCTCTTCACCGGCATGTACAAGTCAACCTTAGTATGTCCCGTCTGTGACAAGGTCAGCATCACGTTTGACCCATTCAACAATCTCACACTGCCGCTTCCCGTCGCCAACGTCTGGTCCCGGGGCGTCAGGTTCTTTCCTCTGAACGATGCGCCTGTCGAGATTGTAGTAGACCTCGACAAGAACAGCAGCATCAGAGCGATGAAGCACTATATCTCTGTGCGGGTCGGAGTGCCCGTTGAGCGGCTCTTCGCGGCGGAAGAATTCCATGCCAAGTTTTTCAAGCTGTACGATGATGGTTGTGCAGTCTCAGAAGAGATCCAAGGCAGTGACGTTCCTGTGGTGCACGAACTGGAGGCTGCTCCTACAAACATCTCCGGAATCAAGAAACAAGCCAAGCAAGGCAAACTCAGATCAACACCCAACGGAGAGGATGTACCTTCTCCAGTAGACGATCCCAGGACGGCACGCATGCTCGTTCCTGTTCTCCATCGTCTCGACCCCCGAGATCCCAACGCTCGCAAGCGCTACGGACGTAAGACCTCCGAAGTCGTCCCTCCGCCGCACTTCATTGTCGTGACGCCCGAGGAGGCTCGTGACATGGAAGCCATCCGGCGGAAGATCTTAGAGAAGGTTGCGACGTTCACGACGTGGTCGCAGCTTGCAACATCTGAGGACGGCGACACAGCCGAGACGACGGACCTGGAGATGGTCAACGGTGCATCGGATGCGGACTCAGCAGGCGACTCTAAGATTGTTGCGAAATCCGTCGAGGGTGAGGAGGATCTGGTCGATGTCACGATGCGTGATGTAGCGGATGCGCGGAGACCCTCCGCTTCTGCGCCGCCTGAAGAGTAAGTACACGGAGAGAGAAACTCTCGTCTCAATCGTTAGCTGGGTCGCTGACCATGATTGAAAAGTTCACCACGGTTGCTCAGGCGGTTTAGGCAACGGCGGCCCAAGTGGATCGACCCGCTCCAGTTTCTTGACCCGGAGCTGCAAAATCTCTTCGACTTGAGCTACTTCGCGGAGTCGGACACCGTCGTTCCCACCGGCTGGCATGGCACCTCTGAAGACGCGGATTTGCCTCGACTGAGCTCCAGACTACCGAAGCCGGTTCCGTCGGACACAGAGATGCGGAGTCCTGAGCCCTTGGACGGCGCGGATGAGAGCGACGCCGATGGGCTGGGCAAGGCGCAAGCTGCCCTCGTGACGCGCATGGCTGACGAGTCCAGCGATGAGGATTCGGACTTCCCTAAGGCTGGGGCCAAGGTTCGTGAAATCAACCTCAGGAGAGACCCTTGGCACTGTAGTTTGGACTAACTGTGCGTGTGTTTTTCTCCCTAGCATCTGCAAGGACGACCAGCCAGGTTCAACAAACACGTAAGCGCCGCCCGAGGAAAGAAGATGAAGGCCCATAAGATTAGACGGTTTAACACGCAACAGCGAGGTGCCCGTTTCCAGCAGTCGGCCGTGTCGGGAGCCGATACCGAGGATTCGCTTCCTCCTGGCGGTGCTCTGATCGGTCTTGGCGAGGGCATCATGGTTGAGTGGAACGAGGCGGCGTTCGACTATGTCTTCGGTGGCACTTCGCCAAACGACATGCGTGGCATGAAGACATACAAGAACCTTCCGGTGCTCGAGGATCCTGCGTTGGAAGCCAAAAAAAAGGTGCGACAACTGCGTAAGAAGCACGGCATCACGCTGGACGACTGCCTGGATGAGTTCGAGAAGGAGGAGATCTTGTCGGAGCAGGATACTTGGTACTGTCCCCGTTGCAAGGAACACCGACGCGCCAGCAAGAAGTTCGACCTCTGGAAGACGCCAGACATTCTTGTGGTCCACCTCAAGCGTTTTAGTTCCGCCGGTTGGCGCCGAGACAAGCTTGATATTCTGGTCGATTTCCCAGTCGAAGGGCTCGACTTGACACGGCGCGTCATCGACAAGGAAGATGGAAAGCAGGATATCTACGACCTCATCGCTGTTGATGACCATTGGGGCGGCCTGGGTGGCGGCCACTATACGGCCTTTGCCAAGAACTTTATTGATGGCCAGTGGTACGAATACAATGGTGAGTTTGCCTCAAGTGGCACTTTCTGCACGTAATCTCAGCTTTGCTAACGCTTTCCCACAGATGCCCAGGTCTCAAAGCTGTCAGATACCTCGCGAGTGGTGTCATCCGCTGCGTATCTACTCTTCTACCGCCGCCGCTCAGAGGTGCCGCTGGGCGGTCCGAGGTTTCAAGAGATCTTCGACCGCTACAACAGCCGGCACGACGAGGACATGTCGGATTCGGGGGAAGGTCAGCGTCTCGGCCAAGGCTCCTCCCATCGTGGATCGCCGAGCGCTTCGACCGGAGCAGGTCTCACTCTCCCGCTAAAGGAAGGTAGCTGGACCAGGCGCGGAGAGGACGACGACACAGACATGGGCGCCCAGCTGTCGTGGAGCAACGACGAGACGCTGCACAATAGCATCGAGGGCGACGGCGAGGACGAGGCCATCGCCCTGCCGGACTACGATACCTCGAACATGGCCGGCATGACCTCCGTCATCGGCCCCAGCAGCTGGAGCTTCGCCAACATCGGGAGCAAAGCGACCTCAGAAGCCGATGTCGACATCGCCAGCGACGTAGCGCAGAACGACGGCTCGTCGATCAACGAGGACGTCTTTGACGATGCGCCCGTCGGCGATATGGAGCATATTCCCCCGGCCGAGCCAGTCGACGAGTACGCCGACTTCAATGAGCCCCCCCCGCCGTTGGACGACGACCAGGACTACATGAGCCGCATCGCCGCCCAGACGTGGGTCAAGCAGCAGATCCACAAGGTGCCGCTTGCAGACAATCTGGTGGGTGGCGATGATGACCTGGCCAGCGATAAAGTCGCGGAGATCCATGTCAGCGATGGGGACGAGCAGCCAGCGACTGTGGACAAGCCGTCCAGCTAGAGGGTGTACGCTCCCAGCCTGGTGGGAAGGGGCGGATAGCGCTAGGTTTCTTTGGGGCGTCCGAGCTGTGTTCTTTCGCACGTTCCCATCTAATTTTCTCATCATTTCTTACTTTTTATCGCTCATGGCTGGGCGAGCGGACACGGTCTTGTGCGGTAAAACGAAACACATGGCATCCATAGAAAAAAGGGTCAGGAAGGAGAAGAGGTGGGATGGAGCGTGTGCTGGTATCAATCTTTCTTGATTACCGTTCTATCCTATCCATCCGTATCCGCTACAGCGGCTACCTTAACCTGACCTACCCACCTAGATTATCTATCTCGCTTGCTCTTGTTCATTTACTCGCATGGGAATTGATGAACGCCCGGAATCTTTTCCTTTTCCCGACGGGCAACATCACCTGAGTGGAGCGGAACTCAGGGGCAGTGGCAGAGAGCAGCATTGTGGGATGGGACTGGCTAGTCTTACTAATACTAAGTACAAGGGGTGAACGATGCTGTTACTGTAGCTTCTGTCTGCAGTGGAGTGGGAAAAAGAGTGTCATGCATGGATAGGTGGCCGGGAAGGAATGGGGGTTATTCATTCATTCATAAGTGTGATGGGTTGTAGATAGAGTGGGTTTGGTGCGAGGGTGATGAAGAAGCATAGATGTGAAAGTGATAGGGACGAACGAAGTGAAAGAGTCATTGGGCTAAAAGTGTGATGATACTACAATTGTAGACTTTTATTTCTTTGGCCTTGGTTTGTTGAGGTCTGCGGGGGAGTTTGATGGGGTTCTAGGTTGTGGTTACAAGCATTGAGAGAGGAGGTGGTGGTGGTGCGTGAATGGTGTGAATAAGGCACACAGCCAAGGCAACAGGGAGGACACTGACATATCTGGTATGACTGGTGTTAAAGGAGGGAGAGGTGCATCATGGGAATATCAGTATCTAGTCGACCGGCTGATTCTGTTTGCTGTCTGCCCTGGTCGTTGATGATATATACTGTAGTCTGGTCCAGTTGCTTTCTATCCAGGTTTGTCTTACACATGATCTAGTTCACGAGGCGGGTCGGGTTTGCAGAGTGGTTTCGGGCTTGAGATCTCCGGTACATACACGCACCGAGTACATACCTACAGATAGATAGATGCCTTCAAACGAAAGGGATACAACGCGCATGGTCCTAAACGATGGTCGGTGCTGCTCAGCCTTTCCTGGATGTCATGGCTGCACCATCATGGCGGGATCAACAGGGCTGAGACGTGCGGGAGGGATATTTATAGCCTTTGGCGGTCGTAGTGCATATCGGGAAACGATAGGTAACAGTACGTGCAGTCGCCGGGATCTGGGAGAAACGGTTTCAGCTCAGAGGTGAGGAGCAAAAGGAAATACTGTCACTCTTGCAAGAGGGGAAGTCTGCTTGATGTATCCGCAGTTAAGATGGCTTTGACTTAGAAGTTATTCGAACGGTGCGTACAATACCGGGTGGTGGTTGAACCCCCGGATCGGCTCTTGGGTGACAGAACAGCGCCGGCCAACCCGAGGAAGTACGGATCCGTACATGTACATCACTGTACGGCAGTCCCTGGCGCCGGGGTGGCGCACGGGAGAACTCGTCTACCGGTAGTGTAAGTATTACGATATAGTTAGGAGTGCTTGGCCATCTCATGCTGTGTCCCTGCGGCGGAACCGATCGAGGTCTGGCGAAATGATAGGTTTGGAGTACGCATACACGTAGGTCGGGTATGTATGTCTATAGATGCTAACCTAGGTGTGAGCCTTGTTTGAACCGCTGGTTGATCAACTCCAGCTGAAGCTCGAGCCGCTGGAGTCGCACCGCGCGACGCATCCAAATTGGCGAGAGCGGGAGCATGCACGTAGGAAGCGGCACGGCTAAAAAGACGGATGGGCGCAGCCCAATCGCCGAGAGCATGACGCTATGGTCTATTGACGGGGTTTTCGTAGGCACTTGGTTTGACAAAACCACCTCAGTCAGCACAAAGAAACGGGGACGGGCAAGCATGATGGCATCTCAGGGAACAGCCCGAGCGCAGGGGCCATGCAGAGGCGATTTGGCGACTCGTGCACGCTTAGCCCTTCTGGTTTGTCTGCTTCGAGAAGGTCCCAGGGCTGGGCTTGTGGGGAATGACGGGAGCTCCGTGGAGACTGCCGACCGTGTCGCCGCGAACCGCCAACCATCGGCGGAGCCACACGGAGAGAAGATGCCTCTGTCTCGGCCCGGTTTTGGTTTGCTGACTAGGCTACCGTTACCTGGAGCTTGAGAATTTCTGCGTTTGATCGTTCTGGGTGTTCATGCCAGTTTTGCTACTGACAAGGCACGACACCACAGTTGAGCTCTGTTCGCTTGGTCCCGGCCCTGTCAAGGTTCGTAGTTCGTCGTCCGTCTTCAATGCTGCTATGTCCACCGAACCTCGGCATCTCGAAATGTCAGAGTGCCCGATGTGCAGTGGCCGATGGCGGCGGTTGAGAATGAAACGTTTTCCATCCCGACTCCATCGGTGGGTTGGGATGAAGGATCAAGGCGCGGCTTGCGAGTAAGACCGACTCCACCATATTACACATGAGTTTTTGGCCTCTTGAAGAATAGAGAAGGAGAGTAAGGAGGCTCGAGGGAGGTCCGAGTCACCGACGACAAACACTCGTTGGCTACCTACCTTATTGTGCAGCGCGCATCATCCTAGCGGAGGTTTCATTGATTATTGGCAACTTGGCACTGCGTTGGTCGCTCGGTAGCCTTGGCCTGCGTCCCTTTTTGCTGCGGGGCGGGGCGAGTCGAGGGTTTGGTTTGCAGTAGCGCGTTCGACGGGTTTTCGAGAAGACAGCGAGAAGGCCAGGGGGTTTGCGATGGACCAGTGAGCGCCCGTGCCGGTAATCCCTGAGATTGCACCTTTCCCGTTCACGCACAATCCCCAACCTCAGCCGGGCGATTTAACTGGCCCCGCCATCAGAAGGGAGGGGGGATGCACCCACATGCTCCGTGCTTCCCCCGATGAATTGATTCTGTTCCCTGCTGCTTCCATGTTCCACTGTTCCACACAAGCCATTTCGTCTCCGCCTGGCGTTCCAACCTCTGTGCGTGTGTGCGTCCGCCGACCTCCTCGGGAGGTCCTTGCCTGTTACCCTCCCATAAAAACCAGTCCAATCGTGGAGAAAGCCTTTATTTGGTCCTACTCGCCCCATTCGCCCTTCCTTTAGGGCCAAAGAAACATCGGAATTCGCCCCATAGGCTCGAGCGTGCCGAGAGTGGGCGAGAGCGCGGATCTGCCTTGTTCCTTTCTTTCGAGGCACAAGCTTCCCGATCACATTTACGCTTCGTAGTCTGCCTTATTCCATTACAACCGGCCAGGGAGGTGTTCTTGGGAGCCTCGAGCGCATCCGCCCAGTACACCTCGAGGGCACAACTCCCGTCGACCACCAGCAAGCGCGAATCCACAAGTGTGTATGTACAGTACAGTAACTTGCAAGCCGTCTGTCTCTCTTTCTCTTTGTTTTGCTTTCTTCCTCTCCCACCTTCCTCAAGCCTCAGACTCCACAGGTATGACCGCTCAGCGACTCGGTCCACACGACCGAGACCGTTGCCACTGAGTCGCACACGGGCTTCGCCCTTTCATAACGTCCTCCGGCCAGCGCACCGACCCATTGGTCTGGGTTTCTCCGTTTCCCCATCACCACCTCCAGCGTCCTTCAAGCGCCTGACTCCCCAACTCTCTGTGCGCTGCATGTCTAATATCGAGCATTCAGACGATCCGATCCTGTTCGCCTTTTGGCCATTCACGGTCGCCCGCGCCGCGTTCAACACGGTACTTCGCTCGGTATTTCGGTTGACCCTCCATCTGGTCTCCGGCTTAGCTTGTCTCAACAGCGCATACGCCCGCAGGCCTAGCTTTCGTGTCCGGTCCCTGTCTGGTTCTTCTATTACTTAACCCGGGTGGCGGAAGCGTACCCGGTCGCAAGACTGGTCGCTTGCCAGGGCCACCATGGAGCACGCCGGATGCGATGTCATATACGTTGACCGGTCCGTGTCAAGGGACCGGTGCGTGAGCAACAGCGACAAGGATGCTGCCCCTCAGGAGGCTGCGCATGTCGCCGAGAATCTCAGGCTCCTCTTGGACATCTTTGACGAAGGTATGCTGTCCGGCCCCCATCGCGCCGCCTTGGGAAAGTACTGATGGCCGGATACAGTACATCTGTGCAGCAGCGGCGTCGCGTGTTTGACTCGGTGGCAGGAGCTCCAAGAAACCTCAGTGGTGGCCCTTAAACCGACTCTGATTCTCCTGGATACCCCGTACCAGGACCGGTTCACCCAGCGATCCCTCTCGACGTCGTCATCATCCTCATCTCGAGCGGCCGATGACGGCGGAAACCAAGCCGAGGAGTTGTACGGACTGGCGCTGCTGCGGAGGATAATCTCGGAGGCGTATGTCCGAAACTCGTCTAAACTCGTTGTTACAGTTCCCGTGGTCGCGCTTCCGGCTGGTGACCCCAGTTGCAAGGTTCGTAGAGCAGCCAGCAGGAGGATGCTGAAGGAGTGTCTGGACCTAGGCGCCACAGATGTCATGGAGAGCCCCATGAACGCAAAGTGCATCAACAACCTGGAAGTACATGCCTACCGCGCCCATTTGGACGCAGCTCGAGATCAGCAGGCATTGCTCGCCCTCCGTCGAGGCCGAAAACGCTCATGGGTCGGCGTGGATGATGAGATGCCGTTTTCTTATTTACGGGAAGCTATGGTATCAAAGCTGCTGGATCGCATTTGCCGCACAGAGAGCGAGATTGAGGACGTGCCTGCGAGTATCAGCCTGTCAGTATCTGCTGCGAAGCAGGCCGAAATATCGTCGGCCGTGGGTCGGTGGCACTTCTCCGCGCACGACTTGACCGACGACGAACTTGTGGTGGCGGCCAAGGTCATGTTTAAGCATGCATTGTCCATGCCCGAGTTGGCGCCGTGGCGGATATCAACCGGTATGTCTCCCATTTAAGCCCATCCTCATCGACCTTATGCAGTCAGCTGATGGCCTCACGCAGACCAGCTACACCGCTTTCTCCTCGCCTGCCGGGAAGCTTACATCAAATTCGTCCCATATCACAACTTCCGCCACGTGGTTGATGTCCTGCAGGCGACCTTCCATTTCCTCGTGTCGATTGGCTCATTACCTCCCTACCCCGCTGCCGATGGTTTGCCGTCCGAGGCCGATCCCAAGTCGCCAATCGCGAAGCTGCTGCGGCCGTTTGAGGCCTTGACGCTCCTCATTACGGCGATTGGCCACGATGTTGGGCATCCCGGTGTCAACAACGGCTTCCTAATAACCCTTAACACCCCGCTCGCGCAGCTATACAATGATCGCTCGGTTCTCGAGTCGTTCCACTGCGCCGCCTACTCGCAAATACTCCGGAGATACTGGCCTTCCGCTTTTTGCGATGGCAGGATGCGCAATCTTCTGATCAGCTCGATTCTTGCCACCGACATGAGCCTCCACTTTGACTATATGAAGAAACTGGAGGATCTCCAGGATAAGCTGCGTGCCGACGATCGTATTGAGGGGTGGGACGAGAAGGTCAAATATGAGCAGACGGCGACCGCATGTGCTCTTCTCATTAAATGTGCGGATATTAGCAACGTGGTAAGTACCAGCAGGTGTCCTGCCTCTCATGAGCACCGTACTCAACTCTTTTCTAGACACGACAACTCGACGTTGCGGAGAAATGGATGTATATCCTATCCGACGAGTTTCTTCGGCAAGGCACCATGGAGCGTGCCTTGGCTATTCCAACGTCCCTGATGTCAGAGCCGAAACAGGATCGCCTATCACTTGTCACATCTCAGCTGAAATTCATGGACTTGTTCGCAGTACCGTTATTCCAGGGAGTGGCTGATATCCTGCCCGATATGCAATACTGCGTGGACCAGCTCCTTCGGAATAGGGTTTCATTCAAGAGAATACAAGACCAAGAACGGCAGTCACCCAGCGAGCTAGTGTTCCAAGCCGGCGATAGCGAGCTGTGTCGTGAAGCCCTATCCTTCACAACGTTCCCAGAGCCACCGACGGAGGTGCATCCCCTGAAAGCTACGCCCGGGCCTGTGCCTCAGGTCGTTGAACCCCAAGTCACCGTGGGCCCAAGGGCTGTTCAGGAAACCGAACCATTCCAGAAACCATGTCAGACCTCCAGACGGCCACCTAGCGGGCGGAGGGTGAACGGTATTGTAACCAGCTTTACGTCTGCGAGCGATTTTGGCCACAGTGAACCGTTCAGCGGGGACAACAGTCATTCTCATGGTCACACCCGACAAAGATGCAGCGAGATGACTGAGAACAGTTCCGCGCCAAATAGTGGCGACTGGGGTGCGTCTCAAGCGACGAGTGCCACAACCGGTAAGATGCCGTTGTCTCCCAGCACACAGGGGACCAGCATCGTGAGTTGCGATTCGTTTGAGCATTCCAACAGCATCCCCGTGACCAACACGCCTCCCGGAGGCGAATCGACGACCACGGTTCCGGACTTGGCTTCCAAGAGCCAGGCCGACTTCAAGGTCGTCGACGACTGCCCTCCTCCCCTGGCCTTGCACGAGGAACACAATGGCTGCCCTGGAAATGGCCAGGCTACAAATGGAGCTGGGAAGAAAAACGGCCTGGAGCCGGATCCCGAAAGCAGGCAGCTCAAGAAGAAGCCGAGCCGGTTCAGAATCAATATGCAGAACTTCTTCAGGAAACATAAGAGTGCGGGTCCCCAGCCGCAGGCCGCTGATACCGCAGGGTAGGGCTTGACAGCTATGGTTTGTCATTCACGATCGGCCGTTCCTCAGGATGACGGGATGAAATGACTACAGCAAGAGCAACGGGGTAGCGTAGCAGCAGAAGCTGCACGGCCAATCCTGAGCTGAGGAACACCGCGGACATTGGAATACCGCGGCCTCCATTGCGGCGCCTTCGGTCGCCAAACATCGGTCGGCATTAAAACGCCGTTACAGGGTTCTCCGAGAGCCAAGAGCAGACGACAGATGAGCAGTTAAACGCACATGGGAAGGGAGCTCTCCATTGCTGCGATGCTCTGCGGATGAAGGGAGGGTGCGACATTACGAATACTCGAACCAATATCGATCAATAACTGGGTGCTGTGTACGATACCTGGTGGGACGCAGATGCGCGTGCCCTGCAACCCGACCGGGGCCGGGAATCTGTTCTTCTTTCGTCCGTCTTTTCTGACATATAGGCGTCTCGTCACCACACGGCGGGGGCCAGAGGTACGCCAGCCTTGTTGGTGCGGTATTTGAAATCGGTTTCCTTGTTAAGCGGTGTATGTAGGGAAGGAATGGGGAGCAGGAAAACGGAGTAGGGCTGGATGGACTGTGGCGTGGGTGGTGTTGACTTTTATGGCCGGTTGGCGTTCTCGGTGGTCAGGTTGAGATGGGTTTGTTGTAGGCTTTCCGGTGTCCTTATACCTCGGCTTGGGTGATCCACGGTGGTGAGAGAGGGAAGGAAGGAATATGGGAAAGAGGACAGCAGAGGAGGGGAGGTGCGGTCTCCCTCTGGTTTGTATCATTGACTTAACCGGATTCGCAGACATGGTGGCTTTGTTTCTGGGTAGCTGCCGCAGCCGTCTGATGACCTATCTGTATCTTGAAACTGGGAAGGGAATGGAGGAACACAGGGGGTGTATATGTGGGAATATGACTTGAACTGTACAAATTGCCCTTTAGGCACTACACGCAACCTTGAGATCACGCAGCGACATGAGACTTTGGGCAAATTGGCCATTCATTTGTTACGATAAGCCGGTCTAAGCGACTCCATTATTCACGAGAACGAAGTGGTGTTGGAAGACGAGAGACTCTCCATACCTCGTAAGGGCGACGTCTCAGGCTTGCCAATATCATGATGTCGATGGGACAAATGTACCACGCACTTGGGTGAAAATTCAGTCTATATAGCAAAAGAAAATAGTGTATCCATTCACTATATTCCTGAACGCTTCCTGTCCTGCTACTTATCATATACGAAGGACCAATCCACCAGCACCCATTGAAACCAAGCCACGCAATTACGGTACTCAAACAGGCGTCAGGTCTAATGTGCACACAGATGCCACTACCTCAGTCGCAGTTTAGCGCGCCAGCCATTCGCCGCCCAACCACCTGTTGAGGAAGTCGAGCGAGTTCTCGGGCTGGTCCATAGGGACCATGTGGCCAGCCTGGTAAATGCGCATGAAGGTGAAGTTCCCAGACGCCTTGACCTTGCCATATTCCTTGTCAGCTCCGGGAAGCTTCAGGTCCTTGATCTTGGCCTGGTTGAAGTCCTTCTTGCCGGACCACTCCAGAGCGTCGGTCCAGGCCTGGTTGCCAAGCCAGTTGCAGATGTAATCGGCATCACCGGCGTAGATGAGCACGGGGATCTCCTTGAGAATGTTAGGCACAAGGCGGTGGAAAGGCTGCATCCAGTCGCCCTGGAACAGGAAGTTGCGGTTGATGTCAAAGTTGCAGCTCTCGTAGCTCGAGACCTCAACGCCAAGGGCATCCATGACAGACTGCTGGTTCAGGTAGTCGCTGATCCAGCCAAGCGCGCTGTAGCAGAGATTGCTGCTGTCCTCGCACTTGCCGCGGATGTCGTAGACATTCTGACCAGTGCGCTGGTACGGACCAATCAAAGCGTTGTTGCAGTAGATGGAAGCCGGGACGCAGCTCCAAACGCTGCCACTTTCGTAGCAGTTGTTGATCAGCGACTGGCATCTCGGCAGCGCGTTGTCCATGCTACGGCACTCAGATTCGCTCAGGACAGCGGGGTAACCGCCCTCGCCGCAGGCCATGGGACGGTAGTACTCGTACTGAGTGAGACCGTCCGTCAGACCGTTGCCAATCAGAATGGACTTGAGGTTGATGTTTCGATTCTTGTGCGACAGAATCTCAGAAGCGAAGACGGGAATGTAGTGGCCAGCGTACGATTCGCCGGCGATGTGGAAATCTTGCTTGGCGTATTCGGGGAATTGGTGGAAGAACAGAGTCAAAAGAGCGTAGACGTCCTTGCCGGCAGCGATGGTGTTGCTCACGGACGACCCAGAGTACGAGTATCCGACGTTGACAGGCTGGTCGAGGAAGATGACGCTGGCGTTGTTGTTCCAGCTGAACTCGTTGTTCACGACCTTGAGCTTCTTGTCGATGGACGAAGGGCCAAGCTCGAGGAAAAGCCCAGTAAGGGACGAGCAACCAGGTCCACCGTTGAGCCAGAGCACGACCGGATCGTTCTTGGGGTCATTGCGCGACTCAAAGAACCCTGGCGCGGTGAGTTAGCAAGCGTACGACTACTGGGGAGCTTGGTGACAGCAACTTACAGTAAAACAAGTGCTTGTCATTGGCCTCATCGTCAAGGTAACCACTGTATTGCTTGACCGAATCGACACCGAGCTTGGACGGGTCGACCGACTTGACGCGGAGGTTGTAGCTCTCGAGGCGGCCGCCAACCTCGCGATGGCTCTCGCCGTCGGCATCCTGCACCCACACCTTCTGCACATCGGCGCCCTTGACGACATGGTCCCAGTCGTCGCGTCGGCGATGCGGCTTAGGCTTGCTCAACCACGAAGGATTCTTGAAGTCGCTCTCGGGGACGAGCAGCTTGATCTCGTCCCAGAGCGCCTTCGCCTCGGCGCTTACGCCCTGGAAAGCCTCCTCGAAGCTCTCAATAGGGCGAGCAGCTGCGTCAGCAAACGCATCCGAAATGGGCTTCACGGCGTCCTGCGCCTTTCCGAAGCCGCCCGAAAGCACATGCTGCGCCTGCTGCTGGAACGAGGCTGCGGAAGCAGCGCCGAACAGCACTGTCGAGGCAGCGATCCTCATGGTGGGAGCGGATAGATGGTAGTCCGACTCGGCTAGAAACGGGGCAAAGTGAGAGAGACAATGTTGGATTTACTTGATGGTTGGATGGAGGAGGAAAGAGGAGGAAGATAAGGAAGGACCTTGGGGGGATTGGTGTTGACTGAAACAGCACCCAGGGAACGAGCACCTGCCGGAGTCGGGGAAACGCTGGCATGGCCATCCAGGCAGGACATTGGTTGCGCCACTCCCGTCCCGTTCCCCAGGGACGTGCCTGGGTACCTTGCAGGTCCGGTCACGAGAACCGATTGCAGCGGAGCAGCCACACAGAAAATACCATTGGGCATACCTTGAATCCAAGCTCCCTTGTCTATTATTCTGTTCGGCTTCTTCGTGTCAGCCAATCAACATGGCTGTTAGCCAAGGTGTTCGATAAGGTAGCGAGGTCCAGCTGCGTCATCAGCTAGGATAACGCTCCTTCAACCTCATTTTCCACCGTGCATGCTGTTCGTTCGGCGGCTTGTTGTATCTGATACGTAGTCCGGTTCTTCTGATCTCCTCCGGAAACTTTCACGGTCCGAGCTTTATAAAGTCTAACGTTGCTGTGGCAGAGACGGGAGTTTGAACTGGCAGGATGACGCCGCCTTCTCCAGTTGCCAAGTTGGGAGGAAAGCACCCACCTTTTGACTCACTTGACTCGCCCGCTTTCGCAGCGTGGCTGCGCTCCGCTGGGAAAGGTATGGCGGGGTACTTCAGCTAAGAAGGAAAAATAACCCATCCGAGGATAACTACCTGACCGTAAAATTGGATCACAACATCATACAACAAAAGTTGTGTATCTCTGTCCTCCACTTTGTGACTCGCTTTCGGCGCCTTTACTAAGACACCCAGAGACACTGGTGTTCTTTCTCTCCGTCTCTCCGCGGTACTCCGACGTCATCCTCCATCCCACCTCCCATCTTCCTCCCCCAAGCGGCGACTATGGTGATCCAACAGCCCTCCAACCAGATCAAACTTACCAACGTCTCTCTGGTACGCCTCAAAAAGGGCAAAAAGCGCTTCGAAATAGCCTGCTACAAGAACAAGGTACTCGAATGGCGCTCCGGTATCGAGACAGATTTGGACAATGTGCTCCAAATTCCCAACGTCTTCCTCAACGTTTCCAAAGGCCAGACCGCGCCATCTGCCGAGCTAGCTAAGGCGTTCGGCAAAGACAGGTCACTCGACGACATCATCCTCGAGATCCTGCGCAAGGGCGAGCTCCAAGTCGGCGAAAAAGAACGCACCGCCCAGCTCGAACGAGTCCACAATGAAGTGATCTCCATCGTGGCCAGCAAGCTGGTCGACCCACGAACCAAGCGCGTGTACACCCCGGGGATGATTGAGAAAGCGCTCGACATGCTCAGCTCGATGGCGCACCAGCAACAACAGGACAAGGACAAGGACAAAGGCAGCAACGACCCGAGCAACACAGGCACCCCCGTAACGGGTGAGACAGGCGAAAGCAAGCCGCGCCCAGCAAAGCCGACCTGGACCGGGGTAGTGACGACCAAGAGCGCCAAATCGCAAGCGCTTGACGCGATGCGTGCCCTCATCGCTCACCAACCGATCCCCGTCACAAGGGCGCGCATGCGGCTGCGCATTACCTGCTCGACCAGCGTGCTCAAGCAGGCGGTCAAGGCGCCCAAAGCGCAGGCCGGTAGCAAGGAGGTAGAAGGCGGGGAAGAAGGGGAACAGAAGGCGCCCGGGACGGTCAAGGACAAGATCCTCAGTTTTATCGAGCAGGTTGAGAGCCAGGATGTGATGGGCTCAGAGTGGGAGATTGTTGGGTTCGTAGAACCCGGTGCTTTTAAGGGGCTGTCAGACTTTATAGGCGGGGACACGAAAGGCCAGGGAAGGGTAGAGGTCCTGGACATGGCTGTCACTCACGAGGATTAGATGATCAGACGCCTGATACCCATTTCCATGATACGGTATCCTTGGTTAGACAGGTTCTCCGCGTTTGGCATCAAAAGCTGGCAAGGCGTCTATCACAGGTTATGGCACGCCTCCTTGGCACGATTTCACTGCTTTTTCATATCCACGCCCGTATTGTCATGCTGTGAATCATGGTGGTTCCCTTTAGCAATCCAGCGAATTCCCCAAGGAATCCACAAGGTAAAAAAATCAACCCGAGCCGTCCATGAGCACCCCTTAGCCTTGGGATAACACCGCCAAAAAGCCAAGCACAGCAGTGCCAAATAATGCCACACGCCAAAGAAAAACCCTTAACCACCCTTCTTCTTGGACACACCGACGGTCCGGCCGCGGCGGCCAGTCGTCTTGGTGTGCTGACCACGGACACGGAGACCCCAGTAGTGCCGGAGACCACGGTGGGCCCGGATCTTCTTCAGGCGCTCCAGATCATCACGGAGCTTGGAGTCGACGTTGTTGGCGAGGACCTGAGAGTCCTTGCCATCGACGATGTCGCGCTGCCTGTTGAGGAACCACTGTTGCCGGGCTGTCAGTGTCCAGTCCAATAACGCGGGACGCAGGGGCAACCGCACCGAGGGGATCTTGTAGGCGGTGGGGTTCTGAATGATGGTGACAAGGCGCTCAAGCTCCTCAGAGGTGAGCTCACCGGCGCGCTTCTTCAGGTCGACATCGGCCTTCTTGCAGACGAGGTTGGCTATTCAACTCCGTCAGCACGGTGTTGGCTTGAAGGTTGTGTTGCCGAAACAGCCTAGGCGACACGGATCGTCAAAAGTTTCGAAGCAGTGGGATACATACAGTAGCGGCGACCAACACCCTTGATCTTACTAAACCGAAATTTGTTATTTCAGTTTTCTTCAGAAGGCTGATCTGGTGAGGGAACCTTACGTCAAGGAGTAGACGACTTTTTGCTTGCCGTCAACGTTGGTGTTGAGCAGACGCAAGATATGGTTGAAATTGCTCTGAGGACCCGTTAGTACTTCCGCCTGAAGATTATGCACATCAACGCATGTATCCCAGCGAAGCTGAGCGCTTCCTGTTGCCATTTTCGGTTTCCTGGGTTGCCACGAAGAGCTGGGGTTCACTGAAAGTGTAACCAACACCGGGTGAGCCCCAGCATCCCCCCAAATGCTGTCTGCGCGTCCTTATCTCGTGTTGTCGAAGCAATTCTTGTCGTGAAAGGCGGCGGCCACTCTGCCTCATGTCGTCGAGACTGTTCCACCCCTCCCACCATACCTGCACTGGGCCATGGTATGCATGTCCCCGACCGTGTCGAGTATAATCTCAAAGCAATCGAGCTTCTGCCGATCAAATCGGGCGGTAATCGTCGTAGTCGTGGCAACCCAGGAGGAGGGGCGACGGTAGGAACTCGCAGGCAACGAAAAGATCATCCATTCTGGACGTCAACGTACCTTCTCGCCCGTCACTAGAGACATGATGGGCAACTTTGTGCAGAACCGGCACTCGTTGTCCTAAACTTGGGTTGAAGTCCGAGGTAGTGGAATACAATCGCCAACAAATTTGTGCCGCGATAGTTTTCGAATTCTGTGTGGTCACGTGGTGGGGCAAACTCGGCTCAAAGCACAGACCCGTAGACCTCCTGTCAGCTGTGGGCCCTCGGGGCCAGACTCGTCAGAGACTCAGAGCACCAGATGGTGGGCTTCCTTAAACCCTAACCCTTGACCTCTGACATCCGCTCGAGTCGGCTGGACAGAGGTGCAAAGCCAGATCTCAGTAAGGGTTTGATTTTTACAAGTCTGATAGCGAAGATGCAAAAGGGTCAGGCAGTTCCAAGTACTTCCAAAACGCCGACAAAGGGACACTTCCTTCTTTTCTGTTGAGATACCTTCGTACAGCTTGCAGGTTCAAGGAAACAATCACGGATCACTGCCCGTCCGTTGAGAAAAGACCCCACACTACGGTGGCTGAAGCGGGAGGGATGACGTGAGCTACAGGGGTTTCTCGCTTTGGTGCTGTTTTCGAAACATGGCGGGGTCAACTGACCGGCGACTTCAACGGCGATTCATCCTGAACATGCAAGCGCACTGCTCCATCCATCCTGTGCCTGTCGAGCTCAGCCTCGTACCCGAGCGGAAAGATCTCGGTATGCTGCGCCTGACCCACCAGGTCTTCGTCAGCTCTTCCAGCTTGTACATACTTAGACTTAGCATTCCTTGCTCTTTGATAAGTGAAACCTTTTCTGTTAGCCCGAGGCCTTGTCATACTCGCCAGGCGTATGAAAGAAATCCCGACTTGTTTGTGAACGAGTAGCAGTCTCCCGTTTGGCCGTCCAACTCTGCCGGAACACAACAATCAAGATCCTCGATCGCATTAGCTTCGGCTCCGGACTAGGACGGTGCTAGGCAGGCGCCCGCGTGTTCTGCAAGCAGGATGCTCGACGAGAACCTACCCACGTTCCGGCTCAAGCCATCCTCCGATAATCCGCTCTCGAGCATCCTGTACTTTACACACAATGGCTCCGAACCAGCCGCCGAGTATCTACTCCGGCGCGCAGACCCGGCGCTGCCTGAATCGCGCAACAAGTACGCGATCGCGCTCTGCGACCCTTACAACGCCGGTGTGGTGTACGGGGAGGTGACGGTAGAACCTGAGTGGTCCCAACCAACCCTTTCTGCTGCCGAGATCCGCGCTCAAAGTCAGGCCGGTGCGGCCCCTGCTGCGGCTGTGGCCGCTGTTCCGGATAGTTTCACGGTGCAACTATACAACCCGGACCAGTCAGTGACAGTCAAGATGGTGCCAGGGTCATGGGGCAAGAGTGACAGCTGGGAGTTTGAGGTGCCTGTTCAGACATTCGCCACGCCAACAGCCAGCGAACTGGACCGCGAGCAGCAGAACAACTCTCCGGCAGCAGCCGATTTGATCCCGCGCATCATGTTCCGGTGGAAGAGGGACGGCCTGATAAGCAAGGACATGACGTGCTACATGTCGGGAAAGAGACTAGGGGCGCGCAAGAACAAGGAGCCCGACATCACCGTTGCACTATTCAAGGCCACCCGGGAGAGCATCCTGACCGTCTACCAGCCAAATTGGCACCGCGTCGAGATTGAGGACCGCAAGGGGCTCGAGCTGGTTCTCTTACTGGGATCAGAAGTCATCAAAGAATTCTGGTTGACCCCCAAGCTCGACTTGTTCAATATCCAGGGCTTACCCCCGACGCTCAACGGGAACAAGAGGAAGAATTCGCGCCCCGTTGCGGTTGCTAGCAATTCCGCAACAACACCGGCCGCCATGTCCGGAGCTTTAGCAAACGTCGCTCCCTCTCAGTCCCTTCCGCCCACATCCACACCCGCCAAGAGGAACACCATCGCAGTCCCTTCTACGAGTCCCGAAATCGACGCCGAAACCCGCCGGCTACAAGCCATGGTCGAGCGCGAGCAGCGCGAGCGCGAAAAGGCCGAACGTGCCGAACAAAAGCGCATCAAGAAGATGATCGAAGAAGAAGAAAAAGAACGGCGCCGGCGCGAAGCAGAGGTCGCCAAAGAAACAGAGCGCCTGCGCAAAATGTACGGTGTCGAGGGACAGGAACTTCCCAAGGACAGGCCTCCTCTCCCACCCCGTCTACAGCAGCCGGCCCCGCCACCGCCACACATGTCTCATTCTCCTCACCCACCTGCCCCTCAACAGCAGCTTAGTCCTTCGGGATACCGTCCTCCCGCCGGTTGCGGATTCGCCCCGCCGACTGCACCAGCGCCGATATTGCCGCCAAGGCCCGTGAGCGCGGGTCCGTATTCCCGGCCGGGCTCTCAGCCACCGGGCCAGCAGCAACAGGGGCCGTTCCACTTCAATACACTGAATGCCCTGTGGAAGGGCGCGACTGGGCAACTACAGCAGCTGCAGAGCCAGGTGCCAGCGGCGCAGAGGCACGGGAGGAGGCGGTCGGAGGAAGAAAGGAGCAAGATCCAGAAGAAGCGGAGTTCGCATTGGTAGGGTAGTCGATCGTATATATGTATTGGTGCACCGGCTCTTGGTTGTTTGGGGGTATTTGTAGGAACAGTATGGCGGTGGCTTTGCATTAGCGTTCCGGTTCTGGGAGTTCTGCGGCTCTGATGCTGTTGTGGACAGCATGGTATCATGACTTAATGATGACTATTTCAGACGGTTGTCTTGTATAGCTAGGACGTGGGTATGTGGTCAGTGGTATGGTCCATGGAGCGGTACGAAGATATTCATGCTCACTATGAATAAGATCTTCAAGAGTCAGGTTCGATGGCATTGCACTCATATCTGATCGTTCTATAAGGTTGTTATCCGTCCTCTTATCTCGCAATCCTGGTTCTCCCCGGCGCTGTGTCTCGAATCTCCTACCTACGCAGAGGCCGGAGAGGATTGCTACAACCAATGCTGCACTCGAGCGTAACAGTTTCAAACACGGTGTTTGACACTACTGTAGGCTTGAGATATGTGGCTTTGTCTAGTACTATCCTAGACGCTGTGTCCCCCTTTGATAACCGCAAAGCTTGAAAACCCGATCCTAACTTGCTATACTGTGTAGGCCCGTGACGGGGATGGGCCCTTACCCCTGCGCTGCGGGAGAGATACCGGGCCGACAAGAAGGTGAAACGCGGGGAGGCCCCGGGGCTATATGGGCGGCCAGCACCCGGCGGTTTCAACTCGGTTGTGCTCGAGGGCTGGGCCTGGAACTGCAGGGCATACGCGGCCCCGGCGGAATCTGTGGCGAACCGTTGTTCGAGAACAGAAACAGGGGCCGTGGTTCGTCGCCGGGAAGAGTGACGATGAGGGCTCTGGTCTGTATCATTGGATCGCCGAGGGTAGCACCCGTTGAGGCTGTGGGTGCAGATGCATGCGGGACACAATGAAGGTTGCGGGCGGAAAGCTAAGATCAGACGAAAAATCCGAAAATTGGCGGCCAAATCGCCATACAGGATTCCGTACCGCCCGGCACACAAAGACGTCGGCGGACTACTGGCAGAGGTGATATTTAATGAATGATGCATATCGAAACCTCATGACTGCATCACTTTGTGGTCGACAAAGCTGGCATGTGCTGCACAAGCCGGCGATAGTTTCGAATATTGGGCGGGGCTCCGCAATGAACCGATTCAATCATGGGCTGTGGCTTGGGAATTCTCTCGAACAAAACGACCATCATAACCTAAGATAGTCACAAGAGCATACACTGTTGCCGTTGGACCAAAAATGCCTCTCATGAGACCTGATATGTTGTCACACTGACTCACACATGACATTGAGCGTCAAAGGCGGGAGCCAGGGACTCCTTCCGTTGCTCTGACCTCAGCGGCCAACTTGAATCAGTTACTTTGGGTGTCTTAGATAAGCACCCCTCTGGCCAGAAAAGGCCGTACACCAAAAGATCAAGATCGAAAAAATTTCACCGTTAGAGTGCACCTTATTGATCCCATTACTTTCTCTTCTTCTTCTTTTTCCTTTCTTCTTCTCCTCCTCTTCCTTTTCCCGTTTCTTTTTTCCTTTTTCTTTCTTTCTTTCGGGTTTAATTCTGTTTGCTTGATTCCTTATTGTCATCAGGGTAGGGTAGTTTGGTGTACGGCTTTTTTGACCATGGGGAGCTAAGCTAACATAAGTGGGGCCAGAGCAAGCAAGGGGAAAGTTCGGCACAAACGGTCGGGCGGGACCCCTGGCCTGGCTTGGAAGGAACTGTGAGGGCCGCAAGGGGGAGCAACCTTGGAAGTCGGGCCCTGCCTGCGAGGGCAATATTTGACGCTAGGACAGTTTAGGAAGTGCACCACTTCCAAGCAGCCAAGCGAGCGGCTACGGCAGCACTTGAGTCCGCAATCAACGACTGGAAGCTCCCGCTCCGCCGTTAATCGACGACTTGCCAATCCCAAGACATTCGCTCTCCTGCCGCCGCGCTGCCCTTTCCTGTCCCGATAAAGAGCCTGAAAGCCGCCGGGCACCTCCAGCCCAGCCCAAAATAACCCTTGCTGCTCGATCGAGGGGCTACAGGGGGAGCTCGTTGGGAATCCGTCGCCGAGCACTGCCTGTTCCTGCCGCTTGCCGCCGCCTCCGCATCCGATCGACGTGCCGCAACCCCACGAGGAGATCCCAAAACGACCGCTGCTCGTCGTCGGGACCGACGCTCCTCTGCTCTGTACCAAGACTGTAGCTCTCTTCGAGCCCTCGGCCCCGGGAGGAACATCCGACCACCCCTTGCCTCTCTCGCCGGCCGCTCCCTTCGGAGCAAGTTCGATCAGGGACCCTGGCCCTCGCCGCAGCGCAGGCCGTGAGGGCCCCAGTCTACCCAGCCATGAACTTCGACTCGGGGACCGCTTATGCGGAGTCAGATGCAGACGATGAGTACGAGAGAGATATTCACGGCAGCTCGCCCATAGCCACCGACGTCGAGAATTCTCCGATCGACTCCGACCCCCCATCAGCCGAGCACACACCCACCACGTACGGCTACCGCTCCAGCGCCGACAGGCTACCCGAGACTATCATATCCGAGTGGACCGCCGAAGAATGCGCCGATTTCATCGCCAGCATTGGCGTGCAACAATATGCAGACAGGTTTATAGGTGAGCAGACGCCAGCCGGGCTCGCCGTTTGCTGGGCCAGCACTGCTGACACTCCTGTGCGTCAGAAAATGACATCGTTGGCGAAGCCCTCGTGGCTCTGCAGCATGAAGATCTCAAAGCCATGGGGATCAATAGTGTTGGACACCGACTGACCATCCTTAAATCTGTTTACGATGTCAAGAAGGCCCAGGACGTTCCCATCGAGCCCGATCACTATATGCCGCCAAGTATGTCTTCTCCGAGGTTGCCAGGTTTGAGGGTGCCATTCTAATTGAACAACTGCAGCTGCCGAAACGCAAGCACAGTCGTCGAATGCGACGCTGAAAGATATTAAGCACCTTGTGGAACAGCTGCGCCTTCGAGATGAGCGGATGGCGTTATTTGAGCAGGATCTCCGCAGGTTAACTGAGGACTTCAGGAGGTTGCGGGAAGACATGCTGCCCGCATTACGGCTGGCTAAAGACGCTCAACAGCCGCTGCCAAACGTCAACAACGGCCAGACGTACGAGAGCACGCTTTCGCCTCCCGCTCCCACACCATCAACAGCAGGTCAGGCCAGCGCAGGTTTGAAGCGCCAGTACTCCACCAAGAAGATCATGCTTGGAACCACGCCCAAGGCCACATCTCCGACACACCTGCAAACAAGTCACGACCGGTCCATCGTCGAACAGACCCTCGATCCCTCGAGCGCCGCCGAAAGAGCCGTTCTCTCCTCATCCCACCTGGCCGCCATGAACGGAAATTCGGGCAGCTCCGCATCGCCCTCGTACCCCTCTCCGAACATGCCATCCCCAACCTCCCCGCCCACCGGAGGCATGATGACCGGCACCACCCTCGGCGCGCGCTCCTACCGCGGCGATCAAGCGACACCCTCCACCCGCTCCACCTTCACCGCGAACGACCACTACAGCCAATCACAGAGCAGCACCGCCCCGCGCAGGATGCAGACGCCCGCGCCCGAAACGCCAGGCGCAAGCAGCAACGCCTCGGTCGAGATCTTCAAGTCCTTCCGCGTCAGCATGGACGACCCGTGCTACAAGGTCCTCCCCGCCGCGCTCAAGAAATACCAGATCAACGCGCCGTGGGACCAGTACGCGCTGTACATCGTCTACGGCGACCAGGAGCGGTGTCTCGGGTTGGACGAGAAGCCTCTGATATTGTTCAAGCAGCTGGATAAGGAGGGCAAGAAACCCATGTTCATGCTGCGGAAGACGGCGCCTCCCGATGGCGGGGCCGGCGACGCGCCTGGGAGTGCGGGCCTAGCCGGCGCCTCGGCGAGAGGGGGCACCGCGACGGGCTATGACCCGCCGGGAGGCATCATTTAGGAGGTGAGCGCACTGAGGGCGGGTCAAGGCATGGAGGGGGCTTTTCTAGCTACGTAGTAGGCAGGCGCTGAAGGGGTTAAGCCGGAGTCAGAGGGGCCGGGTTTGCATAGCGACGATATATGTGGGGTTCCTGTGTCCTCAGTGAGCCTATCTGGGACGGGGTCTGCTTGTCGATTGTGATCGAAGATCGTGTATGTTGGTAGATGTATGAAGTGAAGGGGAAGAGAAGAGAGCGGGGGCTGTGTTTCGATCGGAGGGCATATTCGTCATGTCAACTTACCATTCCATCCATCTTTGATAGCGACGGAGGAGGGTGGCAGCTGGTGTCAGATTTGGGCTGTTGGATTTGGGCATTGCGTTGGATGGAGTCAGTGTAGGACTTGGAGAGGGAGATTCAAAAACAAAAGGGTCCTTTCTTTATCCTGAGACGCAGGTTTTGTAGTGATTAAGGGAGAGAAGAGAGGTGCTGTTGTCTTCGCTCACCCTTGTTTAATCATATGTGATGAGAGTCTGTTGCCTACGTCGTTATCTCATAGTAGGAACCCTTTGTTCCTTGGACCATCTTCTTCCACGACATCTACGGTTGCCTTTGACGCACTCTCTCTTCTCTTTACCATGTGGCATAACTCGGGCGTTGTCTGGCGCTGGGCCAAATCTCCCTGTTGTCATGGGAAGTGGCGCATGTTCTACAGCGTGCGCGGTGACGCGTCGGCTTCATACGGCGAACGGCGAGCACATACAGTTGTACCCCGTCAGGACCCAGTCTCAGAATAGAATGCTGATGATCACTTCCAATAATACCCGTACAGAAAAACTCATACAGAAGAATCGTACAATAGAACCCATGCAGAAGAACTCATACACGAAACTCATAGAGGAAACCCGAAACCCTTTGCTCCATTAAAAGCAAGCATCAACCTAAAGACAACGTCCAAGGCCGCAACTCCTCCAAAAAAGAAGCCAACGCTTGATAATTCCCCTTACCAGTGGCCCCTGGGGACACCATGAAAAGTACGACTCCTCACCTGTAAACCAACCGGCGGATCGGCCCCCTATCTCCGATATTTTCCTGTGGTTGATCGGGTCCTCGCCTCCTCAGCCATGCCCTTGAAATCCTGATACAGCGCCTTGATTGTTCCTTTATTACCCCAGTCGACGAGGATCTTGTCAACCAGCCGATGCTTCTTCTTAGGGGTCATGCGCTCTCGCTCAGCCAGCTTTGACGCCGCCATGTAGCCCTCCTCGTGCAAGCGGGCATCAACCCACTCGAGAAGATCGTGCTTCCAGTGCAGGAGCTTGTGTCCCATCTCGGCGTTGCTGGCGCAAACCATGCCGACACGCCATTGCTTGGTCTGGTTCGGGATGCGCATGCCGTCCTCATCGACGTCTTCAGACTCCGAATCCGAATCCGAAGTGCTGCTGGTCTCGATGGGCTCGAGTAAGCGGTCTAGTCTGGCACTATTCTTGAAGTAGGGCATGCCGCCGAGGGTGATGATGCGTCTAGGAACCTTGGGTCAGCGGCTCTGGTTCTTAAGTGCGAGTGACTTCGGTGACTTACGTGGAGGGGTGACCACCCCTGCCGCAGGCCTCACAATTCTGCGCGACATCCGCTTGGAGCAGTACTTCACTGGTGAAGTACGGACGGGCCCGTAGCGCCATGTAAAAGTCTTTCTTCCAGGAAGATGAGATGAATTTGGACTGCGCGAGGCCGCATACCTCATCATCCAGCTTCTTCCACGCCATCCAATACAGCGCGTGTCCCTTGTCCGAGAACCCGGGGTTGATTTTGAATTGCACGAGCCACTCTATGACGTCGCGGAAATGCTCACTCAGGCGTTTGTGTGAGTGATGTGTTAGATGCAAAGGAATATCCAAATCGTCAGGTATGCCAAGGGGTACATCGCTGTCGTCCACGATAAATTCGTCCATACTCTCGTCGGAGTCGGCATCGTCGTAGGTCGCCTTTGGCTTCGTCTTCTTATCCTTTGCCCGCTTCTTGCCCTTTCGGTCTGCGATTTTCACCTCCGGCACGCCCTCTTCGTCATCCTCGAACTCAGTCAGCGCGAGGTGGTCGGAATCCGAGTCATACAGAGCCTTTTTGGGCTCCTCTCCGGAGGAAGAGGACTCTTCTTCCTCATTGATGACTTCCCCTGCGCGCATTCGCCGGAGTCGCTCCCTCGCTTTCTGCTTGTCGGTGAGCTGCTTCCGCCCTGTTCGCCTACGTCTCATGGAGGATGGCACAGGCTCTCCATCCTCATCCACGTCTTCATCATCCGCATTCGCATCTTTCTCAGCGAGACCGGGGGTTGCATCTCTCCGGACAAGTCGGCGTCGCTTGATGGGCGAGGAGACTAAAGGCTGATCATCGTCATCACTGTCGTCGAGAGCTCTTGCTCTAGGTCTCTTGCGCCTGGCTGTCGAAGCAACCAGTGGTGAGTCTTCTTCTTCGTCGTCGTCGTCACTACTCTCTTGGGACTCTTTGTCTTGGGCGGGCGAGAGTAACGTTTGACGCTTTCTGACGCACTTTGTCTTCTTCCCGGGAGTTTCCACCACGTTCTCCTCGCCATTCGACTCGTCCGAGGAATCGTCATCCATAACAATCCTCCGCTTCTTCGTGACGCCGAACAATTGCGGCGAGCGGACTTGTGACGGGTAGATGAGCGAAGATGACGGGGGCACCGGCGAGCTTCCCTTTGACGACGTATTCGCAGCTGGCGAGCTAGAAGCCAGACTTCCCAAATCCCTCTGGGATTTGCCCTTCGTCATGACGGGCTTGGTGCTGTTCGACTTCTTAGTAGGCCTCACTGGAAGTCGGCCTGGATTGCATAAGCAGGCTGCTCGGTCACGAAACGATTAAGCTCAGGTCTTACCAAGGGTGGCCTCCAGCGTCTGCTGTTTCTCTCGCTTTCCTCTTTTGGCCATCTTGCCATACCAAAACCAGCAAGATGAATGTTGAACCGGCAAATTCGGTGGCCGCTCCTGCTATCGGGCTGATCGAAACTAAGCCAGCGTAAGTTAGCGTCTGAGGTAATGAAGAAAATTGCATATTTGTCGACTCCTGCGCTGGCTGCCGCGCCATCAAGCACAACTCGGTCGGCCGGCGAGGGAGAAGTGGCTCTGATAGAAAGGTGCATGTTGCAAGAGCGGTCATAGCCCCAGCAGACTTACCAACAAAAGAGAATCCAGAAAGGCCGATCGTATCGACCTAATACGAGATGGGGTCGGTGATGTCGAGCATATGCGAAGAGCAGTGTTGTATGATAATGCTAAGAGTTGGGAAGACCCCAAGCAGGGACAGCGAGATGTGGTAAAAGGCCAAGTTGATAGAACCGCTTGGTTTGGCCGTTATTGTTATTTGAAATGGAAGTGGCGCGAAAGAAATGAAACAGCGAAACTTTCTGCCTGAAACGTGACAGCACACAAAGCGGGTGGTGCGACTTGCCAACTTCAAGTGTTCCAATAAAACTGATGGAGGGGCAGGAAGGTGTGTAGGTATGCGCGGTAACAGCGCGTTGAAACTGTGAACGCGTCACCACGTGACGTTTAATGTTAGAGAGACACTGCAGTTATTGCGCTTCAGCTTCGAACTTAAAATTCACCACACATCGACTAACGACGCGCCTCGAGGTGCCTAGAGTGTTGTGACCCAGAAGGGAAATGGAATCTATACAGGCGCTAGGACATGACGTGGTCTATTCCATTATATATCCTTTCATTAATCCCATCATCAATTCCCACGAACCTGCTGTTTCCATCAGTGCCCTTGCATCCACCCCCAAGTCCCTTATCTCCAACTCCGCATGTCAGCCCCCTATAAGATATGTGACTGAAACAAATAGATATTATGAGTCAAGCATTGACCCTCAGTCTTGGGCTATACGCTCAGAGCTTGCTGCTAACCTGCTCTATGGGCAGTTCAGCATGGTCCTGCCATATTCTAGACATTACCACCGGTATCCGCCGGGTTGGGTAGCGGCAGACACGGCTTAGCATTGTTGTACAAGCCGGGGCCCGGGCATCTCACAGGCATACCTATGCCGTGGATCCTCTTGTTGAATATGTACACCACACGCGGCAGCCCTTTTACCGCAGCAGCTGTTTGGTATCTTCCACACCGCGAGCAATGACGTCCTCGAGCTTCCACCTTGGGGGCTTGATGACACCTTCGAGGCCGTTTGCTCTACGCCATTCCTTCTCCGTTTCGGGCGTGACTCCCGCGGGCAGCGGCTCCTGGCCGCCCGCGATGCCAGTCGAGAACTTGAGGCACAGGAGATCGCCCACCTCGTCGCAGGCAGCGAGAATTCGGTCCATGTCCTCCTTGTTGTGGGCGGAAGAGATGCAGAATCGGGCGCGCGAGCTGATGAGCGGTGTGGCCGGGTAACCGACAACGACCACCGAGATTTTGCGCTTGAGCATTTCGTGACTGAACGCAGACATCTTCCCGGGGTTGTACAGCACGACGGGGATGATGGGTGAATCGTCGTGGCCATAGACAATGAATCCGAGACGCTTGAGGCCGAGCCGGAGGTAGCGCGAGTTGAAGGCGAGGCGCTGCAGGCGCTCCTCGCCCTGGCCAGGGGCAATCTCTCCCGTGATCAACCTGAGCGAGGTGAGAATCTGCATCAGAACAGACGGGGTCGGAGATTCGCCGAGAAGCGTTGCCGCGTTCGTCATCCGGAGCCCGTCAATGATGTGCTTTTCTGCCGCAACGTAACCGCCATTGGCGCCAAACGACTTAGTGAAAGTTCCCATGAGGATGTCGACCTCAGCGGGGTCGATGCCGAAATAGTCGCAAACACCGCGTCCTCTCGGTCCTAACGCTCCGATGCTGTGTGCCTCATCCACATAGAGGTAGAACTTGTACTTCTTCTTGAGCGCAAGAACACCGGGAAGATCAACCATAGTACCCTCCATAGAGTAGAGACCTTCGACAGCGACCAGGATCTTCTTCCACGGGCGATGCGTGCGCGGCTGGCCCTGCGAGATGGCCTCGCGCAGCTTCTTCTCCAGGTCCTCCATGTTGTTGTGCTTGAACGACCTGATAACTGCACCGGAAAGACGGGCACCAATGCGGATGGACGCGTGGTTCAGCTCATCCGAGATGATGAGGCAGCCCTTGGAGACGAGGGCCGGGAAGGAGCCAGAATTCGTCACGAAGCCCATGGGAAACACCATGGCGGCAGGCTTGCCGACAAACTGGGCGACTTCACGTTCCACTTCCAGGACAAGGTCGGACGTTCCGGAATCGACCCGCGGGCTGGCAAAGCTGAGACCGTACTTGCGGACACATTCCTCCACGGCGTCGGCGCAGGGTCCGTCCGACTGAGCGAAACCCAGGTAGTTGTAGGAGCTGAGGTTCAGAGTCTGGGTGCAGGTGCCGGTGAACTTGTAGGAGCGGTTGAAGTCGTCCGATTTGCGGTCGATAAGGGTGATATATCGGCCTGGAACACCGGTTGTTGGCCTGGCGAAGCAGTCGTCGAGGCGGAGTTTCAACCTTCTGACGTAAAAGCTGTCAAAATCGTCATTGAGTGGCGCATATCCATTAGAGGCCTTGATGGGCGCATAGAATTTCTTGTCACCAAACCGCTTCCCAAAGAAGTCCCTCGCGTGGCCGAAAGCGATCAGAAGAAGGTAACTGATATATGTGGTGAGGACGTAGAAATACGGTGGCTCGTCCTCGATGGGAGCTTCGAGCGGCTTTCCCTGATGGGCGCTGACATATAAGTGGGCTGGGTCGAGCAGAGGACCGAACTGAGCATCGCGGCGTTCTTGTGCCCTGGCTTCATCTGTAGAGGGAGGCTCGAAGAGCGTGGTTGGAGTCTCGTCGCTGTTGAGATCCCCAGTGATGGCTGTGGACAGCGAGATTGTCGGGAGGGGAGAGGTCGATGCCGTCATCTGGGCCGACACTAGTTGATGATGCGAAGGGGATTGCTGCACCGTCGGCTGCTCCTTCGACTTGGAAGAGAAGAAGCCGGCGAGCCGGTTGCCTTTCGACTGAGAAGGCCGCCGTTCCTTCTCAGACTGCGGCATCGCGGATGTTGAGAAGGGGTTCGAGAGTTTGCGAGGCATCGCTGGGGTTTGCGCTGCTGAGGACTCAGGCTAATGCGAGTTGGGGCACCTGAGCGGCAGTGAATCGCGACCGGTAGCGCCAATTGATGCTACAGTAAAGAGCTCATCAGTCAGGGATTCCGAGTGAAGCATTCAGGAATCGGTCAGGCAAGCTATCGTGTTTCGGTGCAAAACGGGATCCCGAAGTCGATGCATGAGCGGTGTAAGAGCCAAGGCCCCGATACAGCTCCCGGCTCAGCTCTCAGCAGAGGGCGCCGGCAGCAGGAAAGGGTGGCCCCACTTTTGCAGGTCCACTGAGACGCGGTTCCTTCCAAATCCAGAACGTCGAGTCCGGGTCTGGTGCAAACTGCCCGCAGCGTCTCCTCGCGAGTAGGGCAAGGTGAAGGTGAAGAGGAAGCCAACTCACCCGACTCGAAGACACGTGCCCAGCGACTCGTCTGGGTGACCGCCCAAGTCTCTAGTGAGGTCGCTGTAGAAATTGAGATGACGTGCCAGGTGCTGCTGAAAGCTCTTTTTGCCAGTGAATGAGGATTCGCAGTCGATAGCTGCAAGGGACCTGGGACAGACGGATGGGCCGGGCGTTTGCGGTGACGGGGCAGCTATCGACGAGAGAGATCTCGAATGGAAGGACCACGCGGCCCAAGTCGCCCTCGCCCTGAGTTCCCGCTGGTTTAACGGGAACGGCACTCTTCTTATGAGCAAAAGGGGAAGAGATGTGAGTTCGGGAAGAGTCAGGAAAAGTGCGATATGGACTCAGGGCGCGCGGAGAGGATTTCAGAGAGATGGATTTGGGCAGCGGCCAGGGGATTGTCGAATCGGGGTGTCGGGAACTGAGAGCACAGTGGGGCTATGCTTGAAGCCCTGGTGCAATTTCGCGAACCAGCCCTGCGCCCTAGCTGGATTGGACGGTACGCGCAAATCGGCCCCTGGCTCTTTTTTGATAACCTTTTCGATGCCGATGCCGAGCGGTCCGGTTGCTACCTCCAGCCCCACAAAAAGCAGCAGGGGACAGGGGACTCGATTCTGTGGTCTCGAGAGTTGAGCCTCGCCTCTCAGGCAGTGCGGTGGCGCTTCAGTGGTCCCGAGGCCTTCAGTTCAGGTTGCCTTATAGTTAGGTATTGACCATCCCGAGTCGTTTACAAGTCACCTCGAGGCTCGGACAGCTCAGAAGTGGGTGGTCTCCGCCAGGACCCAACAAACACATGGAACAGGCGGCTTGAGGGCTCGTGCGCCATCTGGGACGCCTAATGGGGCACCAATGGGTGGAAATGCTGACAACCAAGCGCCCCAAGTGCCGCAGATCAGCAGAGCAGATTCAGAAGAGATCCACAGGAATCAGCCGAGTGTTTCCAACCAGGAGCAGCAAACATTTCAACTCTCCAAAAGGCCCGTGAATAGCAGTGTGCTTACAACCCTCATCTCTGAAAAAGTGCCCGATAATAACCAGATGAAGGTCCTGTCCGCAGCTGGTCGACGGAGTGCGCAGCGGTCAGCATTTACAGGCATGGAACGATTCCAAGGACCCTGAAGTCCCAGCTCGATCGTAGGAGCAGTGTGGGATTGACCTATCTGCCTATTTACACATATAGGTAGTTAAGCGACGGCGGCCTCCCGAGCTCTGAGGGGCAAATTGGAACAAAAGTGGAAGGATGAGGGAAGGAGGAAAGGAGCTGTGTGCCTAGAGGTCCATTCTGTTCCTCTTCCGCCCAACAACGTTATTGGGAGTATAGAACGCAGGTCAGCCTTCTTATCCGTTCTCTCTTTCCTAATAACCCGGAATCCGTGCACTCCCAACATGCGGTCTGTGTCAGTCTTGGAAACACCTTTCGGGGACCTGCCTCCCCATGTCCCAAAAAATCTAAGCCGTACACCAAACTAAGGTGCCCGACTGTTTGAGCAACAAGGAGTCAACCAAACAGGATTAAATGTAAATGAAGAAAGAAGAGAAAACAAATTAAAGAAAGAGAAGGAAGAAGAGGAGGAAAAGAAAGGGATGAGATAAATAAGGTACTGTACTGGTGAGTATCGCTCCGCCTTATGTTTGGTGTACGGCCTTTCTTTTTGGCCAGAGGATGCCTGCCCGCCATTCCCACTTTAATAGTATGGTACTTATGTATCTTCCGAATGCTTATGAAGGGGACAGGATAATACTGTGCATACTGGAGGTCGTGGCAATCGTCGGCTTTGGCCGGTCCCAAGGTTGCGGATTCAGCGGGGTCCATCCGCATCGGAACCCGGGGCTGGAATTTTTCGGCGGGAATCTGGGGCAGGAACTGCCCGATGCGGTTCAAGATCCCCGATCCGGGGGGTTGATCCCGCCTTTAACAGCAAAACGCCCCGCGGACTGTGACCCAGATACTCGGATCCGTTGCGGTGTTGTTTTACACCTCGAAGTTGGAGGAACACGCCGGCACCGCTAATCAACGTCTAATTGCCCGTTCTTTTTTTCATCCAAGATAATAAGTAATAAACCATTCCATCCCTTATTCACTCCTTCTCCGCCAGCGAGACAAGATGGCAGCCGCCGAACTATGGAGGCACGAAAACCCCCAGGCGACCCCGATGTGGAAGTTCCTCCAGCATGTGAACACCAAGTACGACTTGAACCTCAAGGACTACCCGGAGCTGTACAAGTGGTCCGTAGACCATATAGCGGACTTCTGGGGTGAGGTCTGGCACTTCGCTGGCATCAAAGCCTCCAAGTCGTTTGACACGGTGTGTACTGATCCGTGCTGCAGTCCCTGAATCTATACCCCTTTCTTTTCAGGAACACCATCGCTGAATTTGTCCCAGGTCCTTGCCCCTGAAGCTCCCATGTTCCCCAGACCCGACTTCTTTGCCGATGCCCGCCTCAACTTCGCAGAGAACCTGCTCTTTCCCGCCAATGCCGAGGTTGATGAGTCGAGCACGGCAGTCATCACGGCCACCGAAGATGAGAGCCACCTCACCGAGACCACCTGGGCCGAGCTCCGGGACCAGGTCCGCCTCTGCTCCAACGCCCTACGCGCTGCTGGCGTCAGGGAGAACAGCGTCGTTGCCGGCTTTGTTGCCAATCACTTGCAGGCTCTGGTCGCCCTGCTGAGTGCCGCTGCTGTCGGTGCCATCTGGACTGGCATAAGCCCAGACAACGGCGTCAGCGCTGTGCTCGACCGCCTGGTGCAAATCAGGCCCCAGGTGCTCTTCGCCGACAACGCAACGCTGTACAACGGCAAGGTGTGGCCTGGCAAGGCCAAAACCCTCGAGGTTGTTGAGGAGCTGAAAAAGCACGGTCTTGAACAGGTCGTCATCATCAGGGGTCTGAAGGATATCGAGACGGGGCTGGATGAGATACGCGCAAAGGGAGTCAAGGCGGACGAGTACGAGGCGTTTTTGAATTCGTAAGTTCCTCGGGCTTTGTCGTCCTAGGATTCCGATCTCCTAACTTCTGCAGCGGGTCACCAAACTCGCCCTTGACCTTCGCCCAACTCCCGCCCTCTCACCCGCTGTACGTCTTGTACTCAAGCGGCACCACGGGCCTCCCCAAAGCGATCGTCCACACCGCCGCGGGCACTCTACTCCAGCACAAGAAGGAGCACTTCCTGCACTGCTCGCTCTCCCCATCCTCCCGCATGCTCTACTACACCACCACGAGCTGGATGATGCACCACTGGAGCGTCTCGGCCCTCTCCTGCGGCGCCTCGCTAGTCCTGTACTCGGGCTCCCCCTTCAAACCGCACGGCTACATCTCCCTGCCTCGCCTCCTTTCTTCCCTCCGCGTCACCCACTTCGGCACGTCAGCCGCCTACCTCACCGCGCTCGAAGCCAACGACGTCCGGCCCATGGCCGACCCGTCCCTGGACCTGTCCGCTCTCGAGGCCATCTACTCGACCGCCTCGCCCCTCCCGCCCTCGACCTTCTCCTTCGTCTACGCAGCCTTCCCCGCCAGGGTCAACCTCGCCTCCATCACGGGCGGCACCGACATCATCTCGCTGTTCGGCGCCCCCTGCCCCCTGCTGCCGGTCCGCGCAGGCGAGGTGCAGTGCGCCGGGCTGGGGATGGCCATCGGGGTGGTGGACTCGGCGTCGGACCCGTCGGACCCGCGGCCCGTCTCACCGCCCGACAGCCCCGGCGATCTGGTCTGCACCAAGCCCTTCCCGAGCCAGCCGCTGACCTTCTTCGGCGCGAACGGGCAGGAGAAATACCGCGCCGCGTACTTCGAGCGCTTCCCGGGGCTGTGGCACCACGGCGACTTTGTGCGCATGGACCCGCGCACGGGCGGGCTGGTCATGCTGGGCCGCAGCGACGGCGTGCTGAAGCCGGCGGGCGTGCGGTTCGGCAGCGCCGAGATCTATAACGTGCTGACGCGCTTCTTTGCGGCCGAGGTGGCGGACGCGGTGTGCGTTGGCCGGAGGAGGGAGGCGGACCGGGATGAAACAGTCTGTCTTTTTGTGGTGATGGTGGAGGGGAAGGTGTTTGATGACGCGTTGAGGAAGAGGATCGCTGAGGTCATTCGGCGCGAGCTGAGTCCGAGGCATGTGCCCGGTGTGATTGAGGAGGCGAAGGGGGGCGTACCTAAGACGGGGAATGGCAAGAAGTAAGTGTCTTCTTTTATATTCTCTTCACACGCTCCAACCACTCCTTTCATTGATATAAACTTCCCGATGTTGATGACGAGATGCAGGATCGAAGTTGCTGTCAAGCAGATTCTTTCTGGGATGCAGGTTAAGACGAACGCTAGTGTCGCCAACCCGGAGGCACTGGATTGGTTTAGGGAGTGGGCGAGAAGGGCTAATGAGGCGGTTCTCGACTAGCAGTCGAAGAAGGTAGGTAATGGAGGGTATAGAAGAACGTAGACATACCCTAATGTAATGGACTAACTCACACTAGAATAAAGTTAGAGACATGTCGCTTCTTTGCTAAGCGGTTACTCGTCGCGAAGCCACATATGGCTTCCTGGGACGACTGATACGAGCAGAAAGCTAGAACCGTGTCTCAGCATCGAATAGATATTTTTCATGAAGACCGACTGAGCTATGTTATGGACCATGCCACTTGAGAAACGCGTCTCCTTTCTCGTTTTCCTTACCCCTTCTCCTCCTCTTTTAACCTTTACATTCTTCTTCCTTTTCCCATCTTCGACTTCGTTTGATTCACCAGCAGCCGCCCTGCTCCTACCCCTGCCCGCTCTTATAAGACAGCCAGCCTAAATCATCGCAGAATCACGGGCCACCATAAGAAAACGCAGATAAGGACCCAAGTATGACGCTAGCTAGTAGTATAACCCGGCCGACTGGCAGATGCCGCAGACACCGTTCAGCAACTTCAGCACCACTCATTGAACACCAGACCCCGGTAAAGCCCGAAGAGATATCGCGCTCATCCATTTTGACGTTCAGATCGACAAGATTCTGGCCTGATAGGTACCTAAGCAGTAGGTTGTTAAAGCACTAGAACGCGCCAAAACACCGTTTTCGCACAAAAGCTTCCACCTCTTACTCCTTTTTCCTTTTCGGACCCATAACTCGTGAAAGACCCCTGAGACTCTCGTTAAGCAAATTTTCCTTCCCTATGTTTGCGGTCCTTTTCGTTTCCCTTCTTTTTGTCCGCTTTTCCCGGTAGATGAAAGATAAAATGCAACAGTTCATCTCCTTAAGAAGCAGCTCATCAGTAAACATATTCAGAACGAAGTCCCATCGATGTTAAAGCCATGATGATCCATGGAATCCATAGCCATGTACTCGAGCAAGTCCATACCGCCCACATTTACGCCCTCCGCCGTCATCGACACAGCGTTGTTGTCGATGTTTTGGAAGAAAGCCGGCCCCGTGGGCAGGTACCACATCTCGTCGTTGGGGTTGGCCCAGACCGGGTTGTCGAACAGCGGGCCATCAGGCAGAGCACCGCTGCTTGCGCCGTTGTTCTCAAGACCCGTCGTGGCCGCGGGAGTGGACGGGCCAAACATGGATGCTGATCCCGTCGGGTAGGGGAAGGTCCCCGCCGTGAGATCCCAGGGGGTGGCAGAAATGTTGGCTGGGGTTGTAGAGCGCTCTGCGCTGCGGTTAGCTGAGCCATACTCAACGACAACATGCAAGTGAAAGGAACACCTACCAGGTCCTGGTCCCTCCCTCAGCTTGAGCCACGCATCGTGGGAGGCGCCTGCGTGTCCTGACAGCCCGTTCGTGCCGCTGCCGTTCGTCAAATCCCCGTGCGTCGGGCCAGGTGATCGGCCATCCGTCGAAACGGGGGGTGGCAGGGCGTAGATGAACCGGTTCCTCAACCGGCTGGTCAGCGTCTCAAGCATGTCGGCAAAGCGGATGCCCAAGTGGACGTCGTCCACCACACAGTTCCGAAGCGCGTCCACCGTCTGATCCATCAAGCCGATGCTCAATTCAACATCCGACTTGGGCGCGCCCAGCGCGAAGGTTTTGAGCAGAAACATGGCGCCGCTGATGATACGGAAGTAGGTCCGCACAGGCGCGTGCTTCAGGTAACCGCCGGGCAGCAAACCCTCAACGACGGTCCGAAGCAGGTTTCGACTGCCGTAAACAACCTCCCTCACGTACTCTTGGTCGTCCGCGCCGAAACCACCTAACTGTCCCAGCGGCAGCCTGCCGTAGTAGTTTTGCGTCTGCGGCGACAGCTGTGGCCCGGAGTGACCTGACACGCTCCCACCCGCGCCCGAGCCGCCGCCGGCATTACTGGTGCACCGCTCGACGACCGCTTGCAGGGAGAGCGAGTTGATGTAGATTCGTACATACTCGTATTCAATAGTGAGGATGTGCCGGATATAGGGAGGCAACCGGAAGCGCTCAAATTGACTCCACCAGTCTTTCAGCACGGGCTGGAAATCTCTGAGCATTTCAATGTATTTGCCGCTCTGAATGATCTCGGTTGTGTGCTTCCGGGATCTGAACAGCTTCTCGTTCCCAAGTTGCATAGCATTGCTGATCCCCGCCCAGCAGTGAATGATTTGGTCGTCGAGCTCCAGGTCAGGAATGTAGTTGAACGAGTTCGACAGAGACGACGGGTTTGTTCCCGGGGTGGTCCCCTCGACTGAATGACGTTTTCTCCGCGACAAAGCGGGATCCGACTTGCGCAACTTCTCTGGCACCATGTTTGTCCAACCGAGCCGGCCAGCCAGTTGGCTCAGATAGATCAGGAGCAGCCTCTTGATGCGGTTCGCCCGCAATCGGTAGGACTCTTCCTCATACTCAGGCCGCGTGATGGCACCGGCTGCAAGCAGCTCGTCGATGTCATCGAAAATACCGAGCTCGTAGGCCAGTCCCAATCCAGTGCTCAGTAGCATCCAACACATGCGATCACTCCGCCAAGCTGGCTCCAGCCAGCTCTCGATCCTTCGACCGCCGAATCCGGCCGAGGGTTTCTGGTTTCCATCGGCATCGGTATAACTCGGTGGGTTATATGAAGGGAGCATCAGCTCATCTGTGGCTTCCTTCGGGGGAAAGTGGAGCGCCCGCGGATGCCATTCGGTTAAGATCAGCAGAGACTCGATGGTCCCGAGCGTCCTCAAGCTGCCCCTACGCAGACCACGCCACGGGGCCGTGCTGGAGCTTTGCGTATCATCGGCGCCCGAGCCGCAGAAGCCGCCGCCGAATGCTTCTTGACCCCACACAACCCGCTCAATCATACCCCTCAGATACGTCCACAACTGCTCGTGGATCGCGTGTGAACGGCAATGACCTCCGGTGCCGGGCAATTGGCGGTATCTGGATGAGATCGTCAAGAGCGTCACAGTGAGTATCGGCTCCTCTGTTAACAGTGTCAAGTGGGAGGCTGGATTGTGGAATGTTGGCGGGGAGATAGGGGTCAGAGGGGATAGGTATTTGTAGTAGCTGCAATATGTGAGTACCTCGGGATAAGCCTAGTGCGCAGACACTGAGTATCAACTTACTAGTCTATGTAGTCGATGGCTTCTTGGGCGGTGAACCAGCCCGCACGCACGAAGCGGAAACGTCCCCACGCCTCGAGCGCTTCATTGTAGCCTGGCTCGGTAGACGGATGACGCTTCGTCAGCTCTGGATCGATTGCCTGCTCCGTTGTCGGGCCCTCAGGCCGTAAAGAATGTCGACTCTGGTAGCTCCCCGGAGTGATGGTGCTAGATAACCTTCGCGGGTTGGCGTCGTGACGAGCATGGTGGGGACCAGCCTGCGTCGTGTTCCGCACAGGAGCAGGGTCATCATCGGGCTTGTGCGACGCACTAAATTGGATCAAGATACGTCAGCAAGTTGGTTCTCTACAACCGAACAATACTGTGAGAAACCACTAACTTGTCGGTAGCCGCCTTGAAGAGCAGCTCGAGTGCATCATGTGGCCCATACACTTCCCTCCGCATGACGGTCCGGGCCTCCAAGTTCTCGAGGGGAGTATTGGCCTCGCCGTTTCCAAACTCGCCGCCCGTGCTGCTGCTACGAACGCTCTTAGATGTCTCCGTCGGGCGCCTCAGCGGCTGAGATCGGCCGTGGCTGCCTCCCGGAGTGAGGGGCACGTCGCTGTAGAGACGGCGATCCAGGGCCGGTGGTGAGCCAGCGCGCAGCTGCTTGCGGCCATTGCGGAGAATGTATTCGTCGTTATCGTGACCGTCCAGCGAGCCATCGTCAACCTTGCGCTTGCGACGTGTGGCGCTGAAATAGCATTCTTTGCTCTCACGGCGGCAGCGGACACAAGGAGGGTCGTGTGGGTCGTCGACAGAGCCAAGATCGCAGCGCACCTTGCGGCGGCGGCACGGGATGCAAGCCTGGTAGACGCGCTTGTGCTGCGGCGGCTGTGGTTGATGGGCGGTTTGAGACGGCGTCCCGGCCGATGCTTCGGATCCGGCTCCGGCTCCACCGCCCCTCGCGGAGGACGGCGGAGGAGGGGCGGGCCCCGCTCCGGCCGACGACGACGAGGCGGCAACGGCCGAAGTGGGTGACAAGGATGAAATTCGCAAGGTTGGCGGGCCAAACTGCGACATGGCGGGTAAAGGGAAAGCCGAAAGCCGTAAATGTCACTCGCTCGTACGTCCAAAGAGCCCGCAGGCGGCCAAAAGCATGCACCCTGACCGTAACGTGTCGGCTGGAAGCGGTTTGCGATGGGTAATGGAAGATCAGAATCTGGGGAATCGGCCGGTTTTGGGGCTAGTTGAGGGGTCTTGGCTTCTGAGATCGAGTCCTGGGATGGCGCCGCTTCGAGGCTTCTCGGTCCTGCTGCTGGGTGGGGCTGGACTGCACAGATCCACGCGGGGTAAGTCATCAGCCAGTCAGCAGCGAAATCGAAGCCAAACCGGGGTCATAGCTCCAGCTTAGTTAATCCCGGTGGGTTTTCGCTCACGCGCACTCAGTCGCGGTTCCTTGCTGCAGCTCCCTGCTTGGACTCGATATGGAAGGCGCAAGTTGCTTGAGCCCGTATGTGTTTGATAAGAGGGTCCAAAGAGGACAGGAACTCCCGATAACAAGTGAATGCCTTCGCAAGACCAAGAATGTAAGTAAGGTAGCAACTGTCCGAGATATACCGTTTTATTGTAATCGGTCGGTAGCTTTTCCTCATCTACTTCTCACTAATCGAATCGTAACTGCGGAGGTGGTGGGATTTCAATGAAGAAGATAAGGTAAGCTGATGTTCTGTGTAAGTTTACGATTGCGGGCTGTAAGTTACATAATTATTGTAACGGCAAAGGTCACGTTGGCCCAGGTCACGCGGACTCCAAGCCCATTCCTCACCTGGCTCGGTGAGCACAAGAACGCAAAGACAGGATCTCCCTTGAACGGACCTAGCGGTGTGGTTCGAGCAACGGGAGGGAGGAAGCTTCCATTGGTAACTCATTCCGAGTCATGACCGTCATCCATGAACGACAGCACGTTCATGTTCCTCATTCACCTTAATCCAATGCCCGCCATGTGTATGCGCTGTCCACCGTCTACGGATGGATGCATGGATCTCACCCAGCACACCACAATCGTGGATCTGTCCGCTGCATGCAACCTCCCTTACCCGGATTTCCCAGCACATCCGTGTGTACCTTATATGTAGGTGATAGTAGGGACTTGGTAGTGCAGGATCAGGCCCTGCAGGCATGATTGCACACGTGCTCTCCGTCGTCGAAGAGTTCCGTGACCGGGGGTGGTTTCGAGTAGTAATCAATGGGATGCGGCCTGTCGAGGCCGTACTTCCCCGATGGGCGCATATAGCTTGTCCTCACCTTGCGGCCACTGTTTATTCCCGGCCAGGAACCCAGCGGCATCGACATGTCATTGGGGCCTGAATGAGTAATGGAACGACGCCTTATCACGCACCGAATGCGATGAATTGGATGGAAGCATCAGAAGAAACCGTCTCGATTATTGACATGTCCGCCAGTGTAGAAGCCATCCCATCTACACAGTCTACCAAGAGGAAATGGAGTTGCCGAAATGGTAGAGCTCGAACAACCCATGCCGCCAGAGAAAACTGCCATAGATACCTCGGAACGCTGGCTCCTATAGACCAGACCAAAAGGCTATCCCACCTGAGACTGCAATGCCAACTGACAACCCCTTGAGATGTACGGAACCATACAAGCAAAGCGCTTTTCCCGCGACCCCCGCCTTCCCTAGACGCCAGACGCCGCCGAATGCAGATGCGATGCCCGGTTCTCAGGCATTCAAGATGCCCTGTTTGACCTGCAAGCACGTGAGTAAGAGGGAGAAGAAGACAGTCAGAGAATATCAACCTACCAGATAATCCCAGAGCATCTTCACCAGCGACTCCGGCAGGGTGTACAGGTCGACCGAGAACTCCCCGGCGTCGATGTTGTTCTGGGTGTAGGTCCCGTCGTCCTTATGGTCGTGAATCATCTGGATGACCTGCAGGAGGTCGTCCTCACCCAGCTTGACAAGCCCGTCGGCCAGCTTCTCAATGTCGAACGTCTTCTTCTTCTTGCCGCCGTCGGCCTTCTTAGCCTTGCGCTCCTCATCCGAGGGCAGCGGGCCCGTCTCACGCAGGATCGCCTGCAGCGCCTGCGACGGGTTCTTGAACGTCAAGGTGTGGATATTCTCATACTGGGCGGCCGCGAAGTTCAGGTCGTGAATGATGGTCTGCTTCCCGCCCTTCTCGGTCGTGAACAGGTCAATGGACATCTCAAACTCGCCCCAGCCCTCGTTGGTGCACTTGAAGGGAGGCTCCGTGAAGGCTACGAAGCGTGTCAGTATCACACGCTTCGAAGAGAGAACATCGTAGGAAGGGCGCATACTCTGAACGGGGTTGGCGAAAGAGGGGTGGAGGTGGTAGACCGCTTTGGTGAAGCAGCGAGCCGGCTTCTCCTTGCCATCCTGGTCGAGAATGTAGATCTCGACGGTCCACTCTTTCATGGGAAAGCCCTCATTAACGGCAGGCTTATCACTGGTTTTGACTCCGTCAGCCATCGCTTGCGCTCTCCGGTCCAGCGCATCGCAGATTTGGTTACTTACATGTTGTGCTGCTCGGTGATAACCTTGATCTTGCGCTGGAGTTGTCGCCGCGTATTAGCCAACCCGGATCTTTTTGTTACTGTCTGCTCTTGACTCCTCTAAATGCCATATACCTCGACAATCATCTTGGCAGCTCCCTTCTTTTTCTTGTTGTTCTTCTTGGCGCGAGTGGAAGAAGTGACTGTGGTAGGGCGGACGCCAGGAGTGCGAACCTGGATCTCGGGGCCGCGATCCTCTTTAAAGTTTGCAAATGTCAGTATCAAAATACTACCCGACGAAATATCAAAACATAAATCGACTGGCATCTGCAGTGGGATGGTGTCGTCATCGGAGCGCGCTTTCGGAGCGCAGAAAGCGACGCAGGGGCATCAGTACATACAGTCCCAACCTGGACGCCGATTTCCAACGCAGCCGCGCTAAAAACAGAAGGAAATTTGCAGCCGAAATGCAGAGCAATAGAATCGCGACCAAAATCAATTCGAAATAAATGTTGGGGAGGAAGCGTGGTGGGAATCGGGAAGGTGGAATGGTTTCTCGGCGTCTCGTCGCGATGCCTCGACCACACGATGCGGCCTTCGCGACTCGACCGGCTGAATGAATTGGTACGTACCAGGCTCCGGCGTGAGAAGCGCCGCCACAGCGCTACGGGTCATGCGGCGGTCGGACATTTTTGATCGTGGCTGTGCAGCTTGATTTCAAGGTCCGTGGGGAAGTTGAGTGTGTACTGTGAGAAACACGGTGTTGAAGGTGAGGAAATTCCGAGGTTGTGCCGGAGAAAATGAGGAAAGCGAAAGGCAGTGGCAGTAAACAACCACCAGGTAAAAGAGCCAGATCAGACCGACGATGAAATATGCAGGTCACAGGAAGGCTTATAATATTGGCGGTCTGTGCATTGTTCTCTTCTCTCCTTCAACCGGCACTGTCCTGAATGCCCGCCATTGAACACTGTTCTTTCTACTTTTGTTACACGGCCACAGACGTCAGGGCGTATTGTCACTTCTGTGGTAAGAGGCAGGGCGACTCAATGGTGTTTGGTCTATCTACAGCTACATTCGCTGGTATTTCTCTCGCAGGAAGGGATGACGAGCTCTGTCCCGCTCTGACTAGATGGGTGTTTTGTTTGGGGGGGGGGGTTCATGGGGTCATGTTAGGATCTGTAACACCCGCCTTCCTCAGTTCCTCCCCAGGAAGACGGTGCATGCTGTGTTGGGATCGTTGGTGCTTAATCCTGGGCTCATCGTTTCCGTGAACCAGCAGAGAACTCCCAACTCTACGCAGACTCCTCCTTCTTCTCCTCCTTCTCCTCCACTTTCGTTTCCTCCTTCTCCTCGCTCGCCTTCTTAAACAAGCTCTCGTTCTCTTTCTGGGCCTTCAAGAAGGCGTCCTTGAATTGGTTGGCATTGTCTGAGTTGGCGAACCGGATGGCCAGGGTGAGAGCCTCGGGCTCGCCCTCGCTCACATCAGCAACGACGTTCCAGACCCAGCTCCTGTCGGACCCAACATTGGGGGAGAGCTTCATCTCGGGGACGACTGTTATTGGTAAGCCTCTGGGACAATACTAACCAGCAGGGCTCGGAGTGTACATACCATAGTGGTTGGCGCAGACCTTGAGGGTCTTGTCGCGGCGCATGACTAGCCGAGTCTTGCCGTTCTCGCGATGCTTGAGCAGGCGTACATCGCCAGTACCGCGCTCCTTCCATTCGCGCGTTTCGGCAACATACTTGAAGAGCTTGGCACGCATCTTGAAGACCTGCTCCTCCATCTCCTCGTTGGTCTTGGTTTCGACCTTCTCTGTCAGGTGAATGACGGGCTCGAAGTGGACGTCGTCGGACTCCGGGGCCTGGTCGTCCTCCTCGCCATCCTTCGCAGCAGCGGCGGCGGCGGCGGCAGCGGCTTCACGCTGCGCCTTGGCGCTGCCAGAGTTATCGCCGCGATCCTCATCCTCCTTCTTCTCCTTCTTGGCACCACCACCAAACATGGAGAACACGGACGAAGAGGTCACGGGCTTAGCATCGGTGGCAGTCTGCGGTGAAACAGCACGGGTTAGCCGGGGCGCAACCGTGCAAGAACTCACGCAAAATGTGACGCGCCGACGTGTCGGACATACCTCCTGCGTCTCCTCCGCCTTTGCCTCAGGCGCCTTAACCTCCTCGAGCGACTTGTTGTCGTTTTCGGCAGACATTTTGACGGCTCAGTTGTCGATGAGGGTTATTGGGATACTGGCAGCTCAGCGTGTTAGCGAAGCCAGCCTTCTTCAACATCTATCGCAGTCGCGATCTGTATCGTCGCGTGCTCCCTCTCCTAGCCCCTCCCCCACCATTTGTTCGGGCTCATTTTTGACGAAGTTGATCAAAACGGAAAAGAGGCGGGGTATTTGGCGGCGGGGCAGAAGCGCGACGGGAACCGAAAATCGAAGGAAACGTACCAAATGCTGCAACTTCCGTTGGAACAAGGACACTATATCCGGTGTACCTTGCAGTGCGCTGGCGTGGCAGAAGATGTCTGGGAGTTGCGGAAAGTGGATAAGGTGCAGGTAAGTAGCAGGTGCCTGATGGTTGTTGTTGCACACTGTTGCCCCTCATCCCCAAACCAATATGGCAGCAGCCCGAGAAAATCGGCAATGCTTGGGCTGTCTGCAGTGGAGCCTGGGCGCCCGCTAGGAACATGCTGATTGGGTCATAAATATTCTGCTACAAGCATATTGGGTTCGATTGAGGTAAGTCAATCTCAGATTGTTAAACCCCAACGTGCCCGGCACCTCATGGTCAAAAAAGGCGGACACCAAACGCCCCGTCGGTTCAAGTAAAAGGAGTCAAGCAAACAGAATTAGACCTAAAAGAAATGAAGAAGGAAAAATGAAAGGAAAGAGAAGGAAGAAGAGGAAAAGAAGAGAAGGGAGAAAGAAAGAAAGGAGTGAGATGAATTTACTACTGAATTTCGTTTAGTCTTCCATGTTTAGTGTACGGCTTTTTCTGACCACAGGGTGCCGGGCTAGCAAGTATTAGTATGCATGTCTCGAGGCCTCTTCGCTGCGACACGCGTACAGTATCGTTTAAGGTAGATGGCCGAGATCCATTTTACTCTGCCTGCCTTCCTCAGATGTCATCCCGGGATACTTGATTGACCTGGCTGATATGGAGTACGACGCCAAGCCGGGCTACAGTAGAGACACATACAGGAACACTCGGTTCAGTTAGAATCGAGACAGGCAAGTGCAAGAACGGTAAAGAGCCAACGCAATATATGACCTCGAGGTTAAGCAAAGCAAATCCACGCAACTCCCAGCCCATGTCCCTCAGCTCCTTGATCCCGGAGCAGCAGCCATTTCCCATAAGTAGATATTCCCTTCCTCCACGCCCGTGTACCCATCCGATAGACCGCCCAGCACAAAGGAAAGACGCTAGTGTAGACATAAAATCCTGCGAAGTGTGTGCTTACACCCCTCCCATTAACTTCTTCCACCGAGGTTCCCAACCCCGGTCACGTGAGTTCACGTCCATTCCTCTCCCGTCACGCCTGGCACAGTTCTTCCTGCAGGGGCTATACATCCCGATTCGCAAGCCGAAGAACGACTTCACCTCCTTCGGCGAGCTCTTCTCCTGTCCCTTGCGGTCGCAGCGATTCTTGAGGAGCTCATCATGCTTCACGTTAAGAAAGCGAGAAGCGTTTCGCGCATACTCGGCGTACTCTTCTGACTTCCCCTGAAGCTTGAGCCACCATAGCCTAGAAGCAATCTGCGCTCGAAGAATGGAGTAGTCGACCTCCTTGCGAATCGTTTCGGCTGACTCAAGCTGGCGAGCCATGTGTTCACAAACATTATCCGTTGTCCGCTTCACCGTGCCGGCCGTGCGACTCCGAACCGCCTCCGAGGCGTGCTCCATGGCGGAGAAGACCTCCCCTCGGAACTTGCGAGCGTCATCGACGAGGTGTGATGCTCTCTCGACTTCCACTGACATCTTCTTAACAATGCCCTGCAACAACTGCATACCCGCATCAAAAGCCTCTGCGAGAGCCTTCCTGCCGAAATCCACCTGGAATGTCTCATTGATCCTGGGGCGGCGGGTTGTGATAACAGAGACGTTCAGTACGCCAAAGGCGTCTTTCGGAACAAGCTCGACGAGAACGCCTTCATCCACAGACGAAATCTTGGTTCTGATCTGCTCGTCACTACGACGCACGTCGATATCGATTGCGCCGTCGGCAAGCCATACCGCTTTGTTGCGGCTCGGGATCGCCACTAGAAACTCCGTCGGGCTGTAGACTCGTACTGAGCAGACTGTCCTCTTGGTAGAGTCGGCGGGCCTTCTGGTCTCGGATTCGGCAGGGGTAGCCGAAGGTTTGTCGGAGAGGAGCCCAGCGAAAGACAAAGCAGAAGCCAGAGCACTAGTCGATGGCTTCGTCTGACTGACCTGGACAGTCTTGGTGGAGGTGACATTTATGACGACCGTTGTCGTGGAAGTCGCTACCGATGAGCTTCTGGTAGCGAGAGTTTCTTTGTAGGTCGGTGGCGAGACACAGACGCCGGAAGGGGATGGCTGAAGTTGCGAGGGACCTCCGGAACGCAGCCATCCCGAGAAAATCGGAATCAAGAACGGAGCGGCCATGGAAACTAAGACAGGGATGAGCAAAGCCCAAATCCACCGCTTCACATCGCTGCACTCGACGAGCTCATGGAGAACTTGTTTCGCCTTATCAAGCCCCTTCTGCACTTGAAGCCCCGCCTCCAGCATTGACTCGGTCCCTGAAGCATCTTGGTCGAAAGACGTCTCTTCATCTTCGGTCAATCCGGTCAGATAGGCCAGGTGGCGGTTCATCTGCCTTGCATCGATATCTGAAAAGGATGCATAGTCGATCGGAAACCGTTGCGGGGGCAATGGCCTCTCTGGATTTCGGGACTCCAGGAAAAGATGAATTACATGTTCGTCAATGTACTGGTCCCATCGCTTGCAGAACATCTGCTGCTCGGCAATGAAGACAGATGGGATACCGTGGCGGTTCATGAAGCACCACGCGGCATGCCTCGTCCGTTCCGCCTCGGCATCATCCGAATCGGAACAGAAGAAGATCGCAACGTGGGGTAGATCCCACTTTGGGTGGATGACCGAGCCGCTCGCTGGCAGGAAGGATGTGTAGGATCTCTCATGTTCGACCGTAACGGAATATACGGCGTCATCCAGGAAGCCTTCCTGTCCAGCCACCTGTTCGGCTGAGGTGCAGTGTTCGACTTTGATCTGGTAGGCAGATGTCTCTATGAGATCAAGCTCAGGGGTAGGGCCGAAAGACGAAATGGGCACTATGTTGTACACCCCCTCATGGTAGCGGCCAAAGTGGTCTTGACCGTTAAAAGGATTCTTTGGCGACGCCCAGATCGCACTGCAGATCTTGAGCACAATGCTTCGCTGGGCATCGGCTCGACCGACATAGAGGACTCTCAGGGGTTCTTGCGTCGAGAGATACGAGTGAGACATGGTCTGGCGGATCGAGGCTACTAGGCGCTTCGGGGTGCTGAGGAGGTCCAAGTCTTGTGCGATTACAGCGGACTCCTCCTCACTGAACTCCCGAACGGCATGCTTAGCCGATATTTTCCCCGAGAGAGGGTCGTCGTCGGCATCCCCTTCCTGTAACTCAATCGAACTGACAACGACACCGGATCCTTCAGTGGATGATCCATACTCCAGGCTGGTTGGCGGCAGCTGGGTGGACGGGTTCGAGAGAGCGTGATCGGCATATGTGATTGACGGCACATAAGAAGAATGGTCCAACTCTTCGTCCGACTCTGCATGGGAGGGTGTCTCGGACCCGTCTAAGCTCTGCACGTCATCCGGCTGAGGCACTGAGAGCGAGCCGACCGACTCGGTCAGGCGGTCATCCTGACTCTCCGTGTCCGTGCTGTGGATGATTTCATAGGACGATTCGGACAGACTGCTGGCATCGGACATGTTGGACGGCTGCATGATGTCGGGGGAGCTGCTCGAGACCCAGTTGGCAAGATGCCGACTCCCCTGCGGTCGGGGAAACCGAAGAATGGGTAAAGAGGTAGCAAGCCGGTGTTCTGACGCCGCGAGATGAGTATCGTCGTCTCCGAAGCTGCGTGTTCGGGTCTCGTCTTGTGGACAGTCGCTAGTCCGCGGTTCCATTAGATAAAATGCCAGCCGTGCTTGAGTCGAGTCATGCAGCTTAAGGTGTGCAGGGATCGAGAAGGTAGGATGCAGGCTGTTGGGTTGGTGCACTGTGCGGCACGAGGAAGGAGGGGCTTCTCGAGTAAGGCTGAGAGGTCGGGGTGGGAGAAGGAATTCAACGCCCGAAAACTACCTTAAATAAACGACGTGATTTACCAGAACAGAGTGAACTAACCAGAGGGCTGCAATGGCCTTTTCTGTTTGAGTCGGGTATGATGATGAATCGAGTTCAGCCCAAATGGCTGCAAGTCCTTGGGCTTCTGCCTGTCTGGGCGGCGAAGCTGCCTTAAACTGGCTGAGGTGGGGAAAACAGCAAGGGAGTAAGTCGTGTCAACTTCTGAGAGCCCCTCGGAGCTTGTCGGCAGCTGCGAGAGCGAACAATGGCGAAGATATCAAAAAGACATCACGGGGAATGGCTTCATCTAAATGGGGCATATCCAGTACAGAGCAAAGGATGAATTGGGGATGAAGCAACCTGCAGCGGGCTGTGACGGAAGAAGATTGGGGGCAGAGCGGGGTTATAAGTGCCCGGTTCCGAATCACAGAACCTCCACTGAAAGGTCACCTGGCATATGAATGTTGAAATCATAATCCGGAGATGCCCTTGATCTCAGACCATCCTCCGCTATCTGCGCGACTACGGTACGTATTGCAGGAACCTAACTGCCTCATACTGGCGTGTAAGTTCAAGTGATAATGAGCGGGGTCCTGCTGGCGTTAACGCACTTATGACGCCCAAGCTGGGATCTACAACCAGTTGTTGTGGAGACATCAGCCCAGGGACCCCACTGCACACGGGACTCCTCAAAAAAAGCCGTACACCAAAATATCCTGACAGTTCAAGCAAGAAGGAGTCAAGGAAACAGCGTTAAATCTGAAAAAAAGAAAGAAAAGGGGAAAAAAGAAGAGAAAGAGAAGGAAGAAGAGGAAGAGGAGGGAGGAAAAGAAAGAAACGGGACGATTAAGTTACTTTAGTAACTACGTAGTGCATTCCGTTCCATCTTGACATTTGGTGTACGGCTTTTTCTGGCTGAAGGGTAGCACTTCACATGTTGGGGCCCGATGCAACATCGGAGTACGAACCGAGCATGACAAGGACATGAATGCAAGCCTGGAGATTTCAGTGAGTGAGCTGAAGAGCACAATGGAAAATATAGGAAATAACCCTCGAGTACATCGCAGGAATCGCGTTACTATAGACGAAGTTTTGCGAAATCGCTTTTCATGGAAGATTCTCATCAGCCGATTCATGCCGGTTCACTCCGTAAGCTGACCTTTGCCGGTTTCTCACTGCATCGAGGACGCGCTCCTTAGCTGGTCTGGACGACTTGGACGGCTATAGTGACAGCATGAAGTAGAGCGCTCATATAAGGTCAGGATAAGGTCAGGCAACGTGTAATAAGGTATCCTCTATCCGTCGATTGCTGACCCCGAAGGAAACCATCCCCAGAACTTAGGTATCCTAGAGTTACAATGAATATACAAAGCATGACGGCCCCAACAAAATCCCAACCATCACCAGTCAACCCAAGAACTCCGCGTAAATTTGCACCCGTGGTATCTCCGCATGTGTCACATCTCGCACATCCATATCATTACGTGTAGATGGAGATCCAGATGGTCAGGCCAACCGTAAGAGCCAAAAAGGCAACGCGAGGGTCCAGTCCAGCCCAGACCCTTAATCGAGGTAACAGCATTGTCTATCGCTTCAGAAGAGGTGAGCATGGCTCCTTAGGACATCAGCTACAATATGCCTTGCTGGATAAAGAGCTTCCTGAGCGACTCGGTATCGAAATCGTCGTCGTCCGGAATCATCTCCAGGATGCCGGTCAGGTTGGCGAACAAGTCGCCTTGGTTTCGATATGCGAGAATCGCCGGCACGCCAGCATTGTCAAACTCGATGTCCTCGAAATGCACCTTAACAAAACGGACGGCGGGGTAGGTGCTGACAAGGGGAACTAGAGCAGACTCGATGGCTGCCGACACGGCACACTGTTCACTGGGTCAGTCTAGAGAACACCAATAGACGTTTGGCCAAGGCTGGCACGAACCTCGTGGTCGTAGACGAACACGACAACTACCGTCTCCCTCCCGACCTTTTCGATCGCATCGAGATACCCTAGGGCATCCACGTGGTCAAAGCGACCATAGAGCCTGATACTCGGGCTCGTCCTTCTGTTCCGCACGGGATTCTTGCTCTCTTCCTCGAGCTCGCGTCTCCGGCTCTCCCGCCACTGCTTCAGGAACTTTTCTTCGTCGGGGTCCTCGGCGCCGCTGCCCTCACTCTCCTGCTCGCTGCTCCGGCCCTGCCTGCCGCCATCCAGGCCGAACACGCTGCGGCGCGCGGCGCGCACTCTGTCCTTCCATTTCGTGCGTCGCGCGGCCTCGTATGACCTGGCGTCGGCGATGACGCCCTTCACGCCGGTTGAGCGACCGCTGTCGAAAGACGGGGGAGGCAGTCTGATCTCTGTGCGCGTGTCCATGGTGGGCATTCGCATGGCAGCGTCGATCTGTGCTGCCCGGTAGCGGTCTTCCTCGTCCTCACTTTGCTCGTTGAGCTCTTCGGCCACAGCGTCGCGGTCCTCGGGGTGGATTCTGTCGAGTTCTGAGCGACTATTTTTGTCCAAGAAGGCGGCAAACTCTTCCTGGGCTGGCGTAGGATTCGACATGGCGGCGGGACGGGTACGGTTGTCTGACAGGTGGGTTGTTGATTTATATGGTTCGTCTTGCCTCGAGACAAGGACCGGGGTAGGGGGCAACGGAAGGAGTGAAGGGCAGGCTGGGCACTTGTTGCGCGCGGCGAGTCCGGGGGCGGGCTGTGCTGGGGGACCGCGTGTGTGTCCAAGCCAGTAAGCAAGCAGATGGGAGCGGCAACTGCGTCACTGATCGAACGACTGGGAACGTGCCGCGCTTTGAGCCTTTGGGCTGCCAGGGGTAGACTGGCCGTAGATCGTCCTCTGGGTCGCCCACAATGGGATGATCACGTTCGGCCACTGCGGACGCCAAATCGTCGTGCGAATGAAGTTGAACGGCAAACAAAGCCGGTTGCAGGGGGCGACACGGCAAACGGAGCGGGAGCGGTTAGGATGGGTGTCCCCTGTACAATGCGTCAGACCGTTTCAGAAAAGGGGATGCCGAATGCAACGTCAACGTGTGCCGAGTAGGCTACTCACGGGAGCCTGGAATTAACTTGAAGGGTCAGACCAATATTAGTGCGAAAACAAGGTACGGCGGACGATTTAGGGCAGCGGATTCTGTTCCTGGTGGTATTGGAAAACAAAGTTTGGACATTGTGGGATGTGAGAGGAGCGTGGAAAAGTGAGTGGGATCAGCAGAGAAGGGGCGCGGTTTGCGCGGGCTGCATGTGTCGCGTGGCGACAGGGATCAACACAGGCAACAATGCGAAACGGGACGGGTTTGCCGCACTTGACAAAGGCCGAGATTCGCCTGTGAAGCGAGGCCATGGCTGAGAACGAACGGAACGAGTATTTTCAAGTTCTCTGAGAAGACATCCCTCAACCTGGGGTCGTTCCTCGTGAGGATTGCGGATGGCGGGTGAGGGGCTTGGAGGGGCACAGGGCATTAACAAGGGATCCTTCTCGCCTGCATTTTCCACAAACGCCGGGTCCAATGTCAAAGGAGACAACGACAACAGGAAGAGTGGCCAACTCGGACATACACGTATGGTGGACGTGCGACTGCCGTCACATTGTGGTCCTTGCTGCATCATAGTAAGCTCAAGACATCGAGGAAGACTCGACTCGGCTTGAGCCAGACGGGCAAGCAGAAGACAGACCGTGATTTTTCGAATCATTCGAGGCAACCCCAAGGGTGCAGCACGTTTGCAGATGCTCGGGAACCCCGGCAACGCCAAAGATCTGGTGGCGCAGGAACGGCTCTGGCGTGCTGGAAGCTGAGATCAGAACGTTGAAGGCGAGCCGTGCTCCTGATGTTTCATGCCCTGTTTCATCTTTCCGCTGGTTTGCCAAGCCCCTTGTTTCCCGAGCATCTGGTGACAGCCTGAATTGCGGGTCGTCCTCGCCGTTTGTTTACGAACACTCCCGAGCGCCTTGGCTTCCCTCCAGGCTTCCAGAAGACTTCCATAGCTTGGATTACCTCCCAGCACTATTAACCCCTGCAGATTTGGATTCGGCAGATGTCTCTTGGGACGGTGTGCAATCAGCCATGCTGGTTAATGACATAGCCCTTCCATTGACGGCTTCATCTTTCAGATGGACTGTGCTTCCGCAACGGCCATCCGGGGATGGCCGAAGTTCAAAACGTGACAAAGGGGACTGCTTATCTAGAATCCGTGATCAGTAGCTCCGTCTAAGTTCTCTTCCACTGGAAGACTCACAGATACGATCAGTTCGATGACGCCTCGTTCCGTCATATTGGCGTGTTTCTGACTCGTGCCGGTCCCCAATGTTCCACTTGACTGCTCGATCTACATCATTGCTGCTATCACCCACGAGGTCCTCAGCAAGTTCGAAGGGTACGGCCAGACTAGTACTGAAGGCTGCGGCCGAAAGGTGGTGTGCCGCTTCTGAACAGACTCGGACCGACTTGAAGTGAGCCTCCTCACTTGAGGCTGTTCACCTTTAGATCAGTCGTCTTATCCTGCGCTGTTCATGCGGGCTCGAGTTCATGCCGCATGAGAGCGAGGCTGCACTCACTTCGAAATAATGAGACAAGGCGCAAATAGATGCAGAGGAGACAGTCCATGTGGATAAGCGTTGGAAATAAGCTATATATAGACAAGGCAGAATGGAAGGCTCCAGCCGAAGTGGCCAGCAAGATTTGGTCACCGCACAATGCCACCGGAGACAAGTTCGAAAATGAGCAACTGTGTCGCAGTCTCCTTTCCAGTGCTCCGGCCCCTAGACTATCCTTTCAGCCTCCAAACCTCAAACCAGCCTAAATCACGTGCCTATAGTTCACAGCTCCAAGTTCTCTTGATCTTCCGCCCATCGAGTTGACGAGGTAGGCTACCTAAGGTACCTTAGGTAGCTTTCCAAAAGACCCGAGAGGAACCAGAATCTCCCCCTCCTTGAGTGACCAGCAAACCAATAAACACCCGGACGAACGACAAACAAAGTAAAGACAGCCACGCCGCCCTCCCAACTACCAGTTCCCGCTCCCGTCTGGTTTGCCCGGAAGCATCCGGAGGGGAAGAAGATCTCTCTCCGCGATCACCCCCTTGAACCAGCTCCTCAACCGATACCTTACAAGCGGAAGGAGGCGAAGACCTGTAATAAACTGGGTCTGACCTAGGGCAGTTTTGACCTTGAAGCGGCTTGCGCCTGTCTTGGAGACGTGGCGCTCCACGATGACGGACTCGCCGTAGATCTCCGGTTGTTGAAGGTTCATAGTAACGAGGGCCATAACGTGTCGCCTGGAGCAGCCCCGCTCAACATCGCCGGTGTATTGTATGTACATCTCGCCGATGCATTTTTGACAGAGCAGATCAAACATCCGCATATTTTGAGGGGGTTATAGACATGTCGCTTGATTGGAAGATATGGCGCGCCGGCATACACGTAGGCCTAGCGGGGAGTTAGCTTGGTGTCTGGGAACATCCTTTTGGGTAGTGAATACCTTGGACTCAGGATTGGCAGGGCTTGTGTTGAGATCATTGTAGTTCCCTCTGGATTATTCCGATCTCCTTGTCCTCGTCCCAGTCGCACTCGGTACTTTATCGCAGTCCTCCCGCGCTTGTTGATCGGAAAGTGCCTCTTAGTTCGTTTTCCGTATTGTATCACCATAGATTTTAATACCGGCGGGCTGATGTTACTCCCGAAAGAGAAACAGATGGACGGGGTGACGTGGGCAGATTCAAAGCAAGGGGGAGCGGTCATGAAAGTAGTATGTAGAAACACGAATAGGGCGTAACTGGGAATCAACAAACATGGTTCAGAACACAACCGCTTGATGTCAAACACTTGAAGAACGTTTGGTTAGGTACCAAGTGACAAGTTGCGAAGCCGAACTTACAAAGCTTGCTTGATATCTCCTCCCCAGTAACCCCATAACAACATAAAACGATCTAAGCAAGCCCTCCAGACCTCAAAATGCAACGTTTCTCTTTTCTTTGTGGCTAGCTAGCCAAGTTTGAACCGAGACACAGAGCCGAAAACCAAGCACATCATAGGATTTTTGTCAATGTTGGCCGGCAGATAGCAAACAAAGATAACATTTATAATACAGGAGCCGCCCATACGAAGCCATAGAAACGACTATGGTGCAACGAAAGTATCGGAGAAGATGACATGAAGAAAATGGCGCCGTGGGCCGGATAGAATTGGTCATGTTCCGTCAGTTGCTGAGTCGGATTAGCTGGCTCTCCCGGGCCACGACCGAGGCAGATCGGGAGGATGGAAAAGGGTGTCGTGACTTCGTCCTGTACACGCCAGGCCGCAGATTAAGCAGGCGTATCGTCAAGGTTGAATTAGAAACCACAAAGAAAAAAGAGGGGGCACTCGATAGTCTCTTCTGAGGCGGCGCGATGGGATCGGCTATCCAGTAAGGTAGACCGTATCGGCATCGTAAGGGCAATTAATAGGCCCAGACCTTGAGCTATGCGGTTCTCAGCAACCTGGGACACCAGGAATTGTCATGGCGGACAACAGAACTTACGAATGCGTCCCAAGAACCCGTGCACAAGCTTATGCCGTCGTTGGACACGCCCAGACAGCTGACCCGGTTCTCGTGGCCTACAAGGGAGCCAACCTTCTCTCCCCGAGTGATATCCCAGACCTTTCGGTCGAACGGTTAGCATCGACTGTGCGGGCCAACAGAACGGGTACTTAACTCACCTTGCACTCAAAGTCGTCGTAGCCAGCGAACAGCAACCGCCCGGATACGGACGTGGCAACCGAGGTAATGCCGCAGAGAATAGACTCCGACTACAAGCAATGCGTTAGAGTGAGCCGGTACAGATGGATCGCTTTCTCTACTTACGCCGTAGAAGTTCAATTCCCTGTCTGCGCGGATATCGAAGAGCCGGCACGTAGCATCGTCGGATCCCGTTACGAACGAGTGGCCGTCAGGGAAGAACTGAATGGCATTGATGTCGGACTCATGACCAGCGAATGTCTGCACGGCCTTCCCGGCACGGATATCCCACAGCTTCGCAAAAGCATCGCAGGCGCCGGATATGAATGTGTTCTGATTTGTGGGATTGAGGCTGATGCTCATGACATCGCCGAGGTGGTCCGCGAATTCGACGACCTTACTGCCGGTCTCGATGTCCCACTTCATGCACGTCATATCACCAGATGAGGTAAGGATGCTGCGGTCGTTGATGAAGCGGCAGCACGATAGGTAGCCGGCGTGCCCTGAAAGTTCCCTGGCTACCCGTGTGGGCCCATCACGGTTCTGGTTGAGGTTATAAATGGAGCAAATGTTGTCCAGACCGCCGCAGGCAACGTAGTTCCCGCTCGGTGCGTAGGCGCAAGTCATCACCCACGACGACCGGAGCGGAATGGCGTGGACTTTATTTGTTGTGTACGCGTCCCAGATAATCAACTTGCCGTCTTGTGATGCCGAAACGAGATGCCTCCGGTCGGTTGACCAGTGCATAGCATAGATCTTGGCGAGATGACCCTTCAGTGTCCTTTTCGTCCTCATCATTTGGGTCTTAGGAATCGGTTCGTGCGCTTGCGACGCCACGGCGCGGACTGGACAACATTATATGTGTCAGTATGGCAATCCGACAACCAAACGTTGATCGCTATGGCACTCACGCGTCGTGTCGGCAAGCTCTTCCTTCTTCCTTTTGATTCTGTCCTTGAGCGTCTCAGCCTCGCGACGTGCCTGCTGAATGCGTGCTTGCATCGCCTCTGGCGACACGTCGCTTGGCCGACCGGAATCCATCTCTGTTGTGAAGGCGCGAACCGCGATTGGCGAATAGGCGCGGGTTGCTTCTGAGGGTGATGAAGATGTTCAGGATTGAGCGCAAAAAAGATCGTTGGGAATTAGGGTGGTTGAATGCTCGTCGAAGCGGCAAAACCGCTGAGCAGGCCGGAACAGGTATTGTAGCGAAATGACTAAGGTACGAAGATGGGATGGAAGAGCGGAGACGGGAGGTGGCGACCGGGGTTTCGTCGATTGGGTAATGCAAAGTGGCCGCAAGAGCCGTAAACGGGTATGGCTCAAGAGAAGGGAATAAATCAGAGCAAACGCGACCGCTTTCCCATGCTCGGTCGCGATGTTCTCCTGATGCAGGGTGCGGTTTAAGGGGGAAGGGGATAAGAGGAGGGTGAAAAGATTTGGTGCAGCGAGCGCGAATGGTCGAGGAGCTTGGCCGGTGGGACGGGAGCCCGGCCGGATTTGCGATTATTACCCATGCGCTACCTCTGATTCGGGAATGGATTGGGGGGTAACCGACCAGGGGGACCGTGGTTCAAGGTAGCAGAGCGTTGTTGCAGGCTGCAGGGAGATGTTAACGGACAAGCGGCGTTCAGGGCGAGCTGCAACTGGCAAAGCTCCAATTTCAGCCAATGCAATCCGCGGTTTTACTGCAGCTTTCTTGGGACCCTTTTAACCGTCGATCATCTCGAAGTTCAACATGAAATCATGAGGTGGATTCCTAAGGAAGAATGTGGAGGCGGAGAGGACCACCGCATCGCGGGATCGAATTGTTAAGCGACAAGGAGACTAAGCCAAGGCGGCGGGGTCCTCCTACAGCAGTGGAGCTGCCGGCCGGACATTAGCTTTGCGCACGGACGTCGGGCACTTCCCAATTACTGGTTCAATTGCCAAGAAGCAGCTTCAAAATCGAATTTCGCGAGTTTCACAGGTAAGGTGGCTTTGAAATCGATTCAAGACATGTACATACTCGTAGTCACAGATAAGACTGACATCGAGCCAGGTAAAGGGAGGGGAAGGAAAGGGAAAAACGAGGCAATGGCGAGCAGATGGGGGCGGAAAGATCATAATGCTTCGATAGGCTCTCGGGCGATTCGATTTCTGTGCCAGATGCATCGATGTGGCGTGAAGGGCGGGAGACCCAAGCCGGGGCGGCCAGTAACCCAGAAATTGGCTGCCACTGCTCCGGGTTGTCATCCCGAATCGATGGACAGCGCAGCCTCGGCGACGGAAATGTCTCCGGATTGTCAGCTCTGGATTTCCAGAAGAAAATGTTGAAACCAAGGGAGGGCCAGCGGTCTACTTACGATGAGCCGAAGCCCGTCAAGTCGTTAAATTTACTTTGAATTTGGGGTCGCTTTACCTGACGATGATATGAGACACTTTCCAGCGGTGGACTTCCTTTTGGAAAAGGAAGTTCCCAGCATCCCTCGGCATCACCCCGGCATTCCCCGGCGCCACTGAAGTCGGAGTCTGGGGAGGCGGCGCAAGGTGGCGTTGGTGCACAACGGCTGAACTGGTGGTATTCAGGTACTGTACAGTGCATACCTGCATATGATCGTCAACCTGGAGCAGATACCTTATATGGCCCATAGGTACAGTACAATACCTTACTACGGTGGTTAAAATGACCGGCTCCCAGACCATCGTCGTTGACTACAAGGCACTTCCAAAAATCGAGGTATCACTAGCTAAATGTTTACTCGCCTATTTATGCGCCTCACCCAGAGCAAGAGTGGAAATCAACAGCACGTTAGCCGTGTCTAACTAATACCCATTCCCAACCCAAATAGCTCCATGCCCATCTCAGCGGCAGCATCAGTCGACAATGCCTCCACGAGATCTGGGTCATGAAGAAAGCCGCGGGGGAGACCAGTCTGCAGGATCGCCCGTCGAGATGCCCCCGGGGAAACACGACTATGACTTGAAGACGTACGCAAACCCTTGACTGGGGCAGCGCACATTAGTTATCAGCCAAGCCTCTGAACATGGGCATCCCTAACACCCCATCACAGCTTCTTCCCCCTCTTCTCCTCGTACATCTACAACCTCATCAACGACGCCGCCACCCTGCGCTACGCCACGCTCTCCGTGCTCCGGGACTTCGCTGCCGACGGCGTAGTCTACCTCGAGCTGCGCACCGCGCCCCGCGCGATGCCGGGCGCAGGCTTGACAGGCAGATTACGTCCAGACCATTCTGGACACCATCGCCGAGTACGAGCGCGAAGGAGTAGGGGGAGCCAATGAAATTGAGGACAAAGTTGATTCTCTCGGTACGTGCCGCCGCCTTGACTGCTATTCTATTCCCAACCATGAACGGAAGAGAATAGGGAAGGACAAAAAACGAGCCATCCAAGTGCATGGGAATGTTGACAAGCAAGCGCCCAATGTGGTGGCGGGTGCGTGAATCTAGATCGACCGCCGCCATACACCCACGCAAGCGTCCCAGGTGCTTTTGCTCGCCAAACACTTCCTTGGCCGTGGCGTCGTGGGAATCGACCTCGGCGGCAACCCGGCCGTCCCGCTGCACCCGGCGGTAGGCCTTATCTTTGAGGAAGCGAGGCGGGTTCCAGGGATGGGCATGATGTTGCATTTCGCGGAGGCGGAATGTTCGGCCAGCGATGCCGAGTTGGACATGCTATTGGGTTGGCGGCCGGAGCGGATCGGGCATGTCATCCATGTGAGTGACAGGGTGAAGAGGAACATTGTCAGGCGGCCGGGCATCGGGTTGGAGCTGTGTCTGAGCTGCAATGTCCATGCTGGCATGATTCATGGCGGGTTTGAGAGCCAGTAGGTTTTGGGTTTTGGCCGTCCTGCTCCGAGAACGTCGTGCTGATCATGGGCAGTCACTTTGCAGAGTGGTGGAAAGTCGAGGAGACCGTGGTCGTCTTGAGTGTAAGTCCTGCCTTGTAAAGGATGTCTGACCGCTGGGGAGAACAACTACTCACCGACTTAGGTCGAGCAAAGACGGACGATGTAGGCGTTTTCGGCAGTCCCTTGTCGAACGAGTATGCCCTCGTGGCCCGGCATTTCGGGCTCAACCACGCAGAGATTTGCGCCCTGGTGAGGAAAGGAGTGGACGTCATTTTCGGAGGGGAAGAGGAGAAGAGAAGACTGAGGTCCATTCTCTGCATGCAGTAAGACGTAGGGCTCGAGAACAGGAAAGGGTTTGGTCTCGACCCTCTTCATGGAGTCGTCCAATGGTTGTGCGCATGCAATTCCTCGAGTCCGACCTGATGATGTATACCCCCATGCATATGCTTGGGATCCCACGCTCCAGCTGATTGCGAGACCATGGGCTACGTGGCAGTATGAGTGTAATGTTGATCTCTGGTTTCCGCTTCTATTATGAACGCCTGGCTACCATTCCACGATATCCCGTCATACGATCTAGCCAGCGGCATGGTAGAAGCGGAAAGGAGAGAAGACAGCAGCAGAAGGGAAAGGGTAAAGTAAACTAGTAATCAGGAAGACCGGCATTGTCACGCTACTTGTGAATGGCGGCGGGAACGAGGCAGCTAGTGGCCTGGGCTCTAGCGGAATTACTAGTCCATGCAGTCTAAGTCTCATTTTTACCCGTCATCACTCACATCAGAGGTATTCTAACAAAATATATCAAGGAAAACTAAACGAGCGGAGTCTCGTTTCATCGTCGTTGGCCAACCTTTTCCGACCTTCCTGAGCCAGGGGGGATCATTCAAGCAACTTACGCCACCTTTGAACCTGCGAGTTGCCCGAAATGACCCTGCCCATGTGGCATGCTGTTCGCTTTTGAGACCAGAAGCACCCCCCAACGCCGAATACCAAAACAGCGGTATCTTACAAAAGATCTTCCGCCTCAGTGACTACCGTGAACTCCAAGCGGGTGCGCATCAAGATCCACCGTTTCGAGCTGGCGGCGCTGGTGGGCGCTTTTCTGGGCTAGATTGCTAAAGTACCTGAGGGCATCGTGGCTCTCCTTGCGCACCTTGAGCGTGTCGTTCCGGCGGATGTCGAGCTGCTCGACAGAGCGCTGGAGGCCGACCCGCAGTGAGTTGGCCGGAATAAGCAGGACCTTGCGCACCGTGCCCGAGATACGGGTGCTGTTGGAGTGGACATAGTCCATGGCCGAAAGCTGTGTTGAGATCTTCGCGCTGAGGCGATGCGGGAGGGAGCGAGGGATTTGGCTGAGAATGTAGAAGGCCGTCGCCGCCGCTGTGGCAGGTAGGTTAGCATATGGTAAGGAGTTAAACAGATGTTGACCTATAGATCGAACTCACCTGCTGCAATGACACCAGGAACAATCAAGCGGCGTAGGTTATGGCTTCCTAAGAGCTGCGCAACGCGGAAGGCAATATTCAACTGGCCATAGCCACTGAGGACGCCCGTACCAACGACGCCAGCGACAGTCAAGGCCATGCCCGCCTTCTCCTCTCTCTGCAGCAGCGTCGACCAGTCAACGAAATCCCAGAATTCCGTGGCAATATCGACCTGACGAGCCAGGGCATGCTTCTTATGTTGGAACATGACGTCTGACTTAAAGTTGAGATTCTCGTATTCATTCCCGAGATGGAGGATACCAAGTTGCTTGATCATGTTGACACCAGCGACGGTCTTGGTGCGAGCGTGCTCCTCACATTGCACTACCGATGCCGCAATCTGCGACAGCATGGCCTCCTTCAGCTCGTCAGCATACTGGAATGCGCCGAATAACCCCGGGTACGGGATGCCGAGATTCCCCTCGCCGGCGTGAGCGATGGCCGAGCTGATTGTCGAGCGGGAGTAATCGTACACGTCCTTGCAGGTTTGCTCAATGGTCTGGTCGACCTTGTCGTTGATCTCGGACCTGGCCCGCTTGCTTGATTCGAGCTGGGGCTCAATCTCTTGCAGCTCCTTGTTCACCCTGTCGAACTCCGACTGAGCGACCTCTGTGTTGACGGTAGCCAACACGTTTACGTCGTTCAGAATGTTCATCAGGTATGTCTTTGCCGGAGCCAGCTTGGAGCGCGCCCTTTTCTCTAGCACGAACCTGCGCAAGGACTGTTCGAGGGCCGAAAAGTCGCGGAGCATTTCCTTGTTTTTGCCCTTTCCCTTTGGATCGTCATCTCCCGGATCATCGTCGAATCCGCCACCACTTGAACTGCCAGACCCGCCGCCACCGGGACCCCCTGGCGGAGCCGGCGCCATGGGGATAGCCGCGCTTGATACGAAATGAACCAGCTCGGCGGACTCTTTGAAAGTGGCAGGGCTCAGAGTCCTGATCTGGTTAAGAATCAACTTCTGGCACCGTTCCTTATCCCTGATATTGTCGTAACCGTTCACCACGATGAAGAGATAGGCCTTCTCGGCGGCCGCCGCTCGGATGAACTCGGTTGATGTCTGGGTAAAGTGGTTGCTGGCGGAGACGACGAAGACAACAACGTCAATTTCCTCCTGCCGCGCAAAGATGGCTGTGGTCTTGGTGGTGTCCATGTTGAGCCCAGGGGCATCGATAAGAGCAATGTCCACAACGCCGTTGTTCAGCAGCGACTCATCGATGGTCCGTACGTCCTTCACATAAACCTTGCATTGCATGTACAGCGTGTTATCCACCACGATCTTTTCCAGATCCTTGAGCGCATAGACATCGTAGGTGGATTCATCGTGGCGGTCGTAGGTGGCGTCTTTGTGAACGGCGTGAACCTCTTCGATGCCGCAATTCTCCCTCGCATCAAGAACTTCGCAGAATATGCTTGTGCAAGGTTGCTGGTCCTCTGGCAGAATCTTGCGCCGAAGCAATGCATTGCAGAAAGTTGACTTCCCCGCGTTCAGATCGCCCGTCACCAATACCTTGCTTGACGTATCCTCTATGCGCTCCCTGAGGGACTGCAGATGCTTGATGCTCGACTGTATCTTCCCATCTAATAGCGAGGCAATCGAGGCCTTCTCCAACGAGTGCACGAGCTCCGCCTGGTGCAAGCCGCCGAGCTTCAGGTCCAGCTTGAACACCGAGAATTCTTGGGCTATCTGCGGCGTGACGAGTCGAGGCTCGGTGGGCACTCTGTTCTCGGCGGCCCTGCTGGATTCGGCCTCGACGTCCTCCAAGGACGTCATAGCTCGCCGGAGCGGAGGGGCCGGTGTAGGGAAGGATGGCGCAGTAGCGAGATCACCAGCGGTCGAGTATGCTTGGTGGATCCCAGGTCTTGAGCTCGGACGCGAGGGTGCATCGAGCGCAGCGCGCTGAACTGATGGATAGTGGGCGGGCCATACCGCGTTCTTCTCCTGCAGCTCCCTCAAGAGCTCCACGACGGTGCTGATGGCGCGGCCAAGGGTCGCTCGGTGCTGGTTGTACCAGAGCTGATGAACAGCTCCCGCCTGGGATCGATGGTCGGCAGTCGCGATGTGGCCCGAAGAGGATGAGGTCTGGGGATATGTTGGCCCGTCTGCATGAATGGCAGGATCCCAAGCACCCGCAGCGCTCAGGCCGGACATTGATGGGCTTACTTCGTCACCAGCATTGCTGCCGCCGTACCCAGAGTCTCGTTCGAGCATCGCTTGAAGATGAGCAGCGTATTGCGAAGTTGAGCCGGTTCCGACAGTCATGTACGCGGGTACGTCGGATGCTGCTGGCGGGGTTGGAGCACTCGGATGGCTCGAACTCGACGCGCTTCCGGATTCGCCATTGTCGCTGTCGGTGTACCTGGGCACAGCCTTGCCCTTGGGTGAAAAGTACTCTTGGCTCATTGTGGGCGGCGCAGATTTTAGGAACGGTCGAGCAGATTAGACGGTGACTCGGCGCTGCAATTCATAGTCGAAATTTTGACGTCGTATGGTTTCCTGTTTTCATCGTTGCCATCCACCGCATGATTTGGATGCACTTCCGCATTATCTATCAAGGCCCACTTGCGCTAACAGGGGTGAGTTTTGCTGGAATGCAGGGTTAGTGCATAAATTCGCTACAGCTGGAGTTGCACTCACGATTTCGCCTGTGACCGAATACCGTGCGCGTACTGTACCTTACACGTAACAGGGACACCACATTTCCCAAATCGGCAGTCAGGTTGTAACTCGCTGCCTTGATCACTGACTGACGAACCGCCTCTTGGCAGGGCCAACTTCAACCATCTCTCATACTCCCTTCCGGCACCTCTCGTAGTCACTGACAATCGTGCAACTCGGCAAGGCCGACAGATTGCCACCATGAATGTGAGCTACCCCCACTGTCCCGACCGCAATTACAGGGCGAGACTGACAGCTCGATAGATTCTTGAATGGGCTTTCGGCAAGCGCATGACGCCGGCAGAGCGTCTGCGCAAGAACCAGCGACTTCTCGACAAGGCTATCCGAGAGTTAGATCAACAGAGAGTTAAGCTCGAGAAACAAGAGAAGACACTCATTTCTCAAATTCGCCAGAGCGCCCAGAAGGGCCAAATGGGCGCTTGCAAGGTCCAGGCCAAAGATCTCGTTCGCACCAGGAGGTGTGTCCTAACCCTCCTCCGGCGCCCTGGTTAACCGCTAATCGCGCGTTTCCAGGTACATCGAGAAATTCTATGGGATGAGGAGTCAACTGCAGAAGGTCTCTCTCCGTCTACAGGTCGGTCTCCCCGCCCGCACGAGACGCCTACCTTCGCTCCCTGACATTATTTCCGCTTCTAGACATACCGCACAAACGAGCAGATGATGCAAGCCATGAAGGGCGCAACGATGGCCCTCGGTAGCATGAACCGCACTATGAATCTTCCGGCCCTCCAACGCATTGCCATGGAGTTCGAGCGTGAGAACGACATCATGGAGCAACGGCAAGAGATGATGGACGATGCTATCGACGATGCTATGGATGTTGGTCTTGAGGAAGAGGGCGATGAGGTAGTGGAGCAAGTTCTAGAGGAAATTGGCGTCGACCTGAGCCAAGCGGTAGGCCTGCCCCTGAAATGCATTTCTGGATAATCTCTTACTGACGCTCTATGCCATCTAGCTCGGCGAAACCCCCTCAGGGCTCCAATCGAATGCAGTGGCAGAGACCAAAGTTGCCCAGGCGGTGGGCGGCGGCGGCGGCGGCGGCGACCCGGGCGACGACGACCTTCAAGCAAGGCTTGACAGCTTAAGACGATGAGGCGATCGAGACCCTTGTGGTTGAGACGACTAATTCATGCTGTACTCGAGTATATGCATACATACGCCGCTGCTTGCTTCCTCCGAGGGGTCGTCCTCGAAAAGGTTCGCGAAAGCCCTGTGCGAAATCTCTCCCCGGTCCCATCATGGAACTCGGAGTATTCCACAGAGCATGACGCGTTGTCAAGTTGGAGCGTGCTCGGGACATAGCCCATGGCTTAGGAGTTGCGCCATGCGTCCTATGCAATCCATGGGCGAAGAGAAAGACCATGGTAACACTGGGATAGGGGAGCATGGGACTTTTGGGAGTTGACGGCGTAAATGGATTTATCGCATTCTCGGACAGCAACCAGGAAGACAGGGTTGGCGGCCTTGGTCTCTGAGGTGCTGGCTGCAAAGCACTGGCGTTTTCTGTTGTTACTAGACGGGACTGATGAGGCACGAGGGCTTTTCTGTTAGGATATCTTGGAATGAGACCGGGATCATGATCTCCCTGTGCAATGGTCGCACCTCCCCTGCATCTGCGTCGCTGGTCGCAACAGCCTCAAGCGCCGACCTGCACTCGGGAGGAATCCGATGGCCAGTCAGATTCAAGACTGGCCTTTCCATGTCCGACCCGAGGACCGGCGCTAATTGCTCGAACACACTTGCCTCCATACGTCTAAGGGAGGAAGCTTCCATGTGGATAAAGCAGGAGATTAGAGGAACACCGTGCAGGGAACAAACATCCTTTGGGTCTATTGAGCAATTCCCTGCCTTATTCTTCTGGAACAGAGACGAACAGGTGGGTTAAAGTTATCGTCAGTACCTAGATTCTCTGACTTGTTGCTCCCGTCCCACCAATATGAGCAGCCCCACGCTGGTGCATGCGTGAATGCCACTGAATGGAGACTGCTCTGCACAGCCTGCCCCGCTGTCATACATGTCGCAACAACAGGAGGGGCTTTCCTGACTGACGCAGCAGGTGGCCGCCCACTTCAGTTGGGTCTCGGCCCAGGCCTCTAGCCTTCCCAAAGCGCAGCACCATCGGGGTGCGGGCGAATTTGCAGCTACTATCTGTTTCTTTGCTAATTATCTCAAGTAGCAATCTGCGGCATCACTACCAGACTGATTGCCCTCCCTCCAAGGAAGTAAAGGAACTTTGAATCTTAGCTTTTCGCGCACTCTCACAACTGTGTCGCAGCTTTGGCATTACATCATCCGGCCGCATCATAAGACCCCTCGCCCCAAAACCAGGCACTAACCCATCAAGTACAGAAGGGGGAAGAGGCGAGTCACCTAAACATTGCGGCAGCTTTCTTTTCTCAGAAGCAACTGCATTTCCGGTGCGAGCTACGACAAGTGAAGCGACGGGAGTTTACCCAGAGGACCAGCATCCTGAAGGTACATACAAAGTACTGCGCATTCAGCAGAGCAACTTCAGATCGGGCACCGTCATCAGGTGCCAATACCTACTTTACCTGTTCATCGCAACATTAACCCCACAGAGCGCTTGGACGGCTCGATCTCTCACGGCCACTTCGCGCGCGTCATCACATCACTTATCCGATTATCCTTCTCACCCACCAACCTGGCAGGCAGCAAGCGGCGCAGTCCCTCCACTCAAGGAGGCCTGCTGAATAGGATGTTCGGTGTCAGTTCGAGCTCCGGAGGCTCGAAATCCGAAACGACCGCTATCTCCGATTCGACCGGCAGCCCTCAGAAGGATAAGAGTGGCAGCAAGTCCCCCTCTCCGGGAAAAGACGCCGGCGACAGCGGCCGATCGTCTCCCACCCCCGTCAAGAGTTCGGACCAGGTGGCGAGCGGCGAGAAGCGAAGCGGAAATGACAACCCTCCGAGTACGGCCAGTTCGGCAGAACAGAAGAAACGGCGTAGCAGCGGGGTGAGCGGCAAAGCCAGCAGCCTAATAGCCCAGGCCAAGAACACTCTGTTTACTCAAGTTGGGAGTCGGGCCAACAACAGCGATCTTGCTGCTGACTCAAAGACGTCTAACCAGACTCCCTTGCAAAAGCTAGGCAAGCAGGACCAGGCTCTTGCCGTGCCCCAGGGCCAGCACAACAATGCTGCTGGCGAGTCCCTTCCGGGACCGCGATCGACCTTCAGAGTCGGCGTCTGGGAGGATAGGAACAAGAAATGCAGACGCACCATGGAGGATACCCACGCCTTTCTCTACAACTTCCTACATACGCCGGCGCCCGTGCTGGGAACGGAGAGCGGTGGCCAGACGCAACCCACGCCCGGTGTGGATGCGGACAAGGGACAGGGCGCTGACGCCGCGGAGCAGGACGTAATAGAGACCGACAATGGCTATTTTGCCATTTTCGACGGGCACGCGGGCACTTTCGCGGCGGACTGGTGCGGGAAGAAGCTACACATAATCCTGGAGGAGATTATCAAGAAAAACCCGAATGCTCCTATACCGGAGCTGCTTGACCAGACCTTCACCACCGTCGATCAGCAGCTAGGGGAACTGCCCCTCAAGAACAGCGGCTGCACAGCTGCCATCGCCGTGCTGCGCTGGGAGGATCGTGTTCCCAGCAACTTGTCCGCAACCGGATCCCAAGCTATCGCACCGGCGCTCGCCAAGGCGGCCGAGGAAGCTTCCAAGTCTGAGGAGCCGTCATCGTCGTCAATGGCAGCTCCAGAAGTTGCTCATGCGAGGTTAAAAAGCGCGGCAACTAGGCAACGCGTCCTCTATACTGCCAACGTTGGCGACGCCCGAATCATTCTCTGTCGTCAAGGCAAGGCTCTGCGTCTGTCATACGACCACAAGGGCAGCGACGAGAACGAAGGAAGGCGCATAACCAACGCCGGAGGATTGATACTGAACAACCGCGTCAATGGGGTGCTTGCCGTGACCCGCGCTCTCGGTGACACATACCTTAAGGATCTCGTCACCGGGCATCCCTACACCACTGAGACAGTCATTCAGCCAGACCTGGACGAGTTCCTCATTATCGCTTGCGATGGGGTAAGTTTCTGGCGCCGATTAGCCGTTTACAAAGACCGCAGAGTGTGCTAACTGATGCGCCAGCTCTGGGACGTGTGCTCAGACCAGGATGCAGTCGATCTCGTCCGTAACATCCAGGACCCGGTGGCGGCGGCCAAACTTCTGGTAGACCACGCGCTCTCCCGCTTCAGCACGGACAACCTGTCCTGCATGGTTGTTCGCTTCGACAAGCAGGCTCTCCTTGAGAATCAGAACAATAAGGACAAGGCGATCGGCGTCGAGGGCGACGCTGTCACCGCCTCGGGCAAGATCACCGAGACAGAGAAGCTCGTCGGCACGACCAAAGCCAAGATTGCTGAGGGCGGCGCTGCGGCGGTCGGAGTCTCTGCCAGCAACGGCGGCAAGGGCCACCCATCGGCCCACGAGGGCGGAGACAAGGGATTCACCCCGACGGTGATCGATGGGCCTGTGGAGGAGGAACCGGCTTCGATCGACGACTCGCCCGAGGTGACTCCACTCAATGAAGACGGCGCAGGCGGACCCGCCGAAGAGCACAAGTGAAGATGTCACGCCGAGTCATTGAGTAACCTAGGCGTGCGTTGTCGTCTCTGGCTTTGCCCTAGGCTGCTTGCTCGAGGTTTAGAGTGGTGTTGGAGGATGAAGCTTTGACTGATGCAGGTGGTGGTTCTACTAGTAGCTCCTGTGGGGATTGCCTCGTTCGAGCACTGTTTTCTTTTGAGAGGCCCTGGAGCGGGAAGGCGTTGGTAGTTGTTATGATTATTATCGGGGCAGAGGTTCAAGATAGCACTGGCATTGCTTTGCGGCACGAGTATTTGGTTTCCCTTGGGGTACGGCATGACGAACGAGACAGCACTATGATTAGTCGTTTGGCGGAAAGAGAAACAAGGAGCGCGTAGATGCTCGGGAATGGCATTGCAACGTCTTTGACTTGCTTCAGTATTTGTAGGTTAGTGTACATATACGGCGCTCGCATGGGCTGTATTCCAGCACAGAAATCAGACTGATGTCTGGTGTCTAGGTTGGTTCTACCCAATGCGTAATGTGTAGGGAATACGAAAGCATCGAACTCCTTCTCCGCCGGGCACAGTTCATGGTATTGCTACTGACCTGATTGCTGTCAAGTTTACCCGATGCCCAAACTCCAACCTTGGGAGCAGTTTTGTCTAGGACCAGAAGTCTGCTGTCAATGATAACACCACCTCATAGATTGGATCAACGCGGGTGAGGATTGCGTTTTCAGCACCTGACTGGGAATATACAGTATAAGAAACGCAGACAGGATGCACGACCTTTCACGACGTCAAAGCGTGCGTTCAGTGATGTTGCGTTCACCACCCGACCCTCCAAAAGGTTCCCATTGTCTAGGAAGTACGAAGTACGGATTACAGTACATGTACTAACGGCATTGGCTGCCAAAGAGAGCACCGCATCCGCAAGCTTTTTCGAAAAATATCTTGCAGTATCCCCCATCTTTAAAGCCAGGCGTGTTGAGAGAAGGCCTTCCAAGCGTGAATGACTCGTCGACTTTTGCAAATTGAATGTTGTTCGACAAACTGATAGCATCACAAGCAAATGTGCCTCCAGTTTGACCGAAGCTCAAGAAGTCTGAAACGCGACTCAAGCTCGTGGCAATGTGGTGGTTTCCCAAAGCAGTTAGACTGTTGGACAGGGGCTCCTGCTCCACCATGGGGAGAGCTTCGGGATGAGGAGACTGAAGAGACACAGTGATGAGTGCGGGACCCAGGAAAGACCAAGACGAGCCTTATAACGCTGTTTTAAACTCGGAGCAGCAAATCTGTACTCAATGCAAAAGGCAATCTGTCTTGACTTTCTGAGAAGCTGTTAACTAAGGAATTATGAAACAACTTGAAATCCCGGTCATTGGAAGTTCTAGAAACCGCATGGCCCAGTGCTGACCCTTGCTCCTCAATCACTTGCAACGACCCCCACTTGGCCGGTGCAATCAACGGCAGGCATCGCTGCGGATAAATCGACAGTGTCATGGATAGAACGCCGGTATCTAACCGAATTCAATTAGCGGCCACCTACACGTAACTACAGTTCAACCCCTGAAAGTTTGTTAGCTCGGAACTTGTGACAGGGGTCCTGGTCATGAATCCAAAAAGATACAGTGCAATAGCCGTCAGGACTGTCTCAACGCAAGAAACTAGAGAATATAGCAATGCTCAAACAAGATTGATTTTATCAATGCCTTTTTCTCGCGAAAAAGTTGGCCGTTTGGATGTTGAGATTGGAATCTTGGGCCTAACCCTGGTCCTCAAGTCAGGCGCTAGCGAACTTTCAGGGGTCCGACTATATAGGTTAGTCGTTGTTGCAGTTCGGGTTATAGTTTTAAGGTTTCGGTTATCATTGCTAGGGCTTTTGGTTACCGATAGGACTCTAGCTCGGTTTATAAGTTCGGAAAGAAATATGAGGGCTCTGGTACATATTGGTTTATATGTGCAATCACGTCGACAAGGTGATGCGCGAGTCTGAGGTGGCTGTCAGCGAAGTTGAAGGTCGGCACTAACCGAAGGCGGTTAGACACCGACGTTCTATCAAAGAAGACACCGTCGATTTATCCACGGCGGCAGGCATCGCCTGGACCCCTGCAGAACGCTAAATCTTGCCAATTCACGGATGCCATTCACCTCCTTTCGAACGCATCCCCTCATTCCCCTAACTTTTTCTGTCGGCCCCCTTTCCCGTCATCTGGTCTGCAAGCAGGTGCACTTTGAAGGACCGTGATCGTTTAGGGCCTTCCACTGCTGGGCCCCCTTCGGCATCCACGCGGCCCGAACCGGTCCCAACACGCTCATTATTCTTTCTGTCTTCCTGGGTTCACTCTCTTTTGTCATTTGGTTTCTTTGGCCGAAGTAATTTTACGCTTGTCGGAGTTTGACCTCGGCCGTGTATCACTCTCGGGACTGTGGTCAAGGCCTGGAGCTCCACCGGTTGTTTGAGGAGTGAGCCCGGCCTGGTATGTCCCGCGCTGTCCGACCTTGAACATCCGCCTGAGATCTGCTGCTACCTCGTGCGAATCCGTTCCATGTTTACGGGTGCCTCAGCCTCGCAGCCTTCACTGCACGTCTTCCGACGGGCCAATCGCTGCATGTAGGGTTGGTCGAGCAGCTCTTCAGCCTTGCCGACAACCCCTGAACCGGCGTTCGCTGCAATTACATGACGCCCACGTCTCCGTCGACACATTGATTCACATACAGCCCTTATACCCCACAGTCGCGGATTAAAGAGACGGAGACGGAACTGCTGGCCCAAGGCGCTTGTCTGAGATGTCACTGAATGGGTTGGACGATGCACGAGTCAAGGAGGCCCACGAGGCGGCTGTTGTGGAACCCGGAGGATGGTATGTTCCTATCTATCGTTTTCGTTCCTTGTGATGCCGTTGTGCAAATATGGAACAGAAGGAGACTGTGGCACTTTCGGCTCCTCACTGGCACCTTGGGCACTCTTCCCGGGCCAATGCTGACTGTGGTTCCTGGACAGGTTCCTACTGAAGTATGCCACTCGTGACGAAGTCGAGCTGCTTGGTCGAGGCAACGGCGGCATTGTTGAGATCCGAAACAACATAGCACAGTACGAGGAGAAGTCGCCGCTGTACGGCTTTCTCAGATATAGACGCCGCAATGTCATCATTAAATACCTGCCCGAGGATTGTTCCAGGTTAATTCAAGGTATGACTCCTATTGTCCGGGCCCTAGGTGCTTCAACAGCACAGAAGCTCATCTGACTTTCTCTCTCAGCGCGGGTGACTGTCCATTTCGATGCCGTTTGCGACCGCTTCTCGCCTTACGACACCACCTTCTCCATCGCCGATTCCAAGGAGCTCAAGGACACCAAGCTCTCAGCTGCCTGTTCATTGCATGCTGCATCCGGTTCGACATCTTCCTCGACGAGTTCGCTGCGTCGGAGACGCTTGATGGAAATTGCGGAGGAGGAGGAGGAGGAAGAGCGGGAGAGAAAGCGCCAGTCGGTCGTGAAAGAGGAGGAAGGGCCGAAGTCGCCGACATCCCCGGCCGCCGAGCCTCCTGTCACGCTGAATGCCGACCTTGCCAAGTTGCCAGAAGCTGCGCGCTTTGTCGGTGAACTGGATCCTCCTAATTTCACGGGTGTACCGAGACCCTCATCGCCAGCCAAATCCTTTGATGAGAATGGTGGTCGCATGTCGTCACAATCCTCGCGAACTGACCTGTATTTGACGACTTCTTACCCGTATTCAAAGCCGCGAGTGAAAGTTGGCCCCAGGCCTTCTGCAGATCTCGCTGGGCGCCCGCGCTCCTCTGCTGGCGGTGCGGCAAATCGACCTGTCTCCACGGTACCCGCCGGGTTGAAGCCATTTTCCAGGGGCTCTAGAAAGGGCCGCTCTCGGTCCCAAAGCCAGGACGAAGAAGTGCCGGAATCTCCCATCAAAGAGCAGGCGGAAGATCCTTTGCCGGCGTTAATTGCGGCGGATGTGGACACGAAAGTTGCCGACAACGATCCTACCGAACCGAGCACCAACAGCGACGCACAAGCCCCAGTCACCTCCACCTCTGCACTCAAAGTCAACCTACCTGCTGCTGCCGCCCCTCCGAATAAACAGAATACAATGACGCCCGAAAAAGCGCGGCTTTTGAAAGCCATGAAGCTGCGAGAGAAAAAGAAGTTGATGAGCCTGCAGCCGACGCTCGACGTACCAGCTAGCGAGATACCATCTGCGCCCAGCACTCCCGGCCTTCCAGAGGAGACGCAGGATTCTGAGACAGCAGAAACTCCTGGGTTGGCGGAGGAAGCGTCGCGTGATAATGATGGGCAGCCAGATGATCCTGCCGCAGCTTCCAAGGCTGATTCTGGAGCTGACGTCCCTACAGATCGTACCTCTGTGGATACTCACACGGATTCCCAGCCTACTTCTCCGCTGGCCACATCGGAAATCGGTGATTCTACCCAGGCTTCATCTCTGTCTGAATCGACGGACGAGACGGTTCTTCGTCGGGATCAGCCTTCGGCTTGTGAAGGCGGAGAAGACGATGCCGGTAGCAGCAAACCAGCGGCTTCAACTGACAGTGAAACCTTGCCGTCCGGGAAGCGCATTGATGGAGGGGTAGCGGCGTCTCATGACAGACAGTCCCAGGCAACCATCACTGCGGCGCAAGAAGATAGTGTTACTCGAGAAGAGCCTTCCGTGGTAGCTGAGGACGAGAAGGAGCCCATTGCCTCGGGTACAACAGCGGGTAATACGGTTCCTGAGTCTTCACCGTTACCATCTTCGTCCGATGTATTGACCCCGCCAACCGGAATAGAAAAGAGCGCAGGTGATCCGTCGCCAGCGGAGACAGGCGAACAGTTGGCGCCAGCCCCTGATCCCCGAGAGACAAAGCCTACTGGTGCCGAGGAGGAAAAGGCGCCGTCACCGCAACTACGCATTCCCCTCTCCAAATTCTCCACACAGGAGGCCAAGTCTTCTACTGGCGCTGTTACCCAATGTGTTCCTTCTGTTGTCACCCACACCCCGGAGGTGGATTCGTGGCGAGGCGAGGAATCAGCACCGCCGGTTCCGGAGAAGGATAATGTTCCGGACGCCGCCGAGGCGGTTGAACCGCCTGGACTAGATCCCAAGAGACGGAGACTCCCTGAGCCTATCCGAACGGACCTTGATGGCACAGATCATGAGAAACGGCGCTCGGTTATCAGCATCCTGGATAATGACGGCTTCATGGATGAGTTGCAGTCTGCAACTGTGCAACAGGCAACGCCGATCACTGTGTCCAAGTCTCCCATTTCTCCATTCTTCTCAGTTGATCCGAGTTCTAAGAGAGCTACGATCGGGCCGGACGCACTCCGTCCGCCTTTTACGCGAACGGCATCAAACCCTGTCCGCAGCTCTTTCTTGGCTCCCGGAGAAGTGCCGGTGAGCGCACCCAGATCTGCCTCATCTAGTGCTGCGTTCTTGCAGAAGACCTCTCAGCAGCAGACATCAGCAGATTTGCGGCCCAAGAGCACCAAGTTGGGATCGAGCATCTCGCAAAGAATCAAGGCACTGGAAAAGCTTTCTGGCAGTGCTACCCCTGGAGATGCCGCGGCGCCGAAGGAGCGGCCTGCTACAACCTTCTTTGCCGTCCGCAAAGCTGGCACGCGGGAGTCCTCGAGACCACCCTCTGTGGCGTCTGTGGTCGATATGGCTAGCTCGTTAACGAGGGTTCAGACCCCTTCCCCTCCTCCATCGAGGCAGTCGTCCCCCGATGCTACCAAGGTCATGGGACGTGGCCGGGCCGGATCCCTGGTGAACCGACTTTCCATGTTCGAAGGGGGGATGCCTCCTCGAGGCAGACCCGAATCAGTTCAGGTGACAGCCCGGATCGTGCGAGATCCCAACCAGCCATATCCAAGAGGCCCGGAGCCAAAACCAGGTTCGGCAGACTATGGCCCGCTTGAACTGAAGCAGTCGCCCTTGGTGGTAGATGTTCAGAACCGTGCCCCGTCGCGTAGTGGGTCGGTGCGTACATTAGAGCGAGAGATTGCGGTCCAGGCCAAGCAAACTTTGTTGGAACGACGGTTGTCGAGACAATCTCAGGAGGACAAGGCTGAAAGCCAGCAAGGTTCCGATGGACCACTCCCTCGACGACGCTCGTCTCTCACCGTTGTGAAGGATTTCATCAAGGGCGCCAAGTCGCCGTCCACAGATAACCTGGGCAATTCAGCGGCCGTCGCCTCTCCTGCGGTTACTGCGCCCTCACGGTCCCCCACTCGTCCGCCGTCAGTTAATCAGACTGGTTCTTTGGCTCGGCGCCTGAGCATCAGCAGCCGGCGCTCGTCAACGGACCAGAATGCCACGGTGCTGTCCCCTGGTCGAACAGCGGAGGGTGGCGCTGATGTAGACGCTGAGACTAAGAGCAACAGCAGCTCTGGTCCCGCTAGCCCGAACCAAAGCAAGGGCAGCCGTGCTTCCCGGTTCATGCGGCGCATCTCTAACACGCTGGTGACCGGGCGGAAGAATGCCGCCCCGTCGATCTCGCCTACTGTGGCTGAGGAAAACGCTGCCGAGGTTGAGGCTGCATCCAGGGGCGGCACGGCGACGAGCGCTGCAGCTCAGTCCCAGCCCACTATCGTCGCTTTCATGGGTGACGTGAATGTCCAGTTTCCGGACAACCTCCTGTGGAAGCGCCGTAGCATCTGCCTCGACAGCCAAGGGTTCCTGATTCTGAGCGCGGTGCAGGGCACGGCCATGATGCCGACTGGCAAGGACAGGCTTGGGGCTATGGTCAGGCGGTACCACATAAGCGATTTCAAGCCTCCCTATGCTCCGGATGTGGAGTTGCAGGAGCTGCCCAACAGCGTTGTTCTCGACCTGGTGGATGGCAGCGGACTTCAGATCGCTTGCGAGGACCGGGCCGGCCAGATGAGTATCTTGCACAGTATGTTGCTATGTTGTCCTCTCAAACGGAGTCGAAGCTAACGAATTACGTAGTCCTCGAGGAGGCTCACCACAAGCACTCCAACTTCGGACACTAACTACCCCTAACGATACTTTCTGGCCCATTTACTGGCCTGTCACACACAGGCGAGGAAACGGCGTCGCCTACGGTTCGGCAACCATGCATTTCCTTACTAAGTCTAAGACCCCTTCTCCCAGCATCAGCCTTCTTTCTACCCTTATGGTTTTTCGATTCTCTTTCACATCCTACTTTCTCCGATACCAATTGTAGACCCGGTGTGTTCTTCTCTCGAATGTCGAGGCACACCCGAAATTGCCCTTGTTCTTCGTACACCTGATCCCCTTTTCCGCATTTTGTGATACCACTGTCTCTGCGACGGCTTTCCAGCAATTTCATTACTTCTATTGGCCTGCCCTTGGCCTGAGGATAGGGGAGACATCTTATTTCCATATGGCGAAGATAAAATCAGACTGGAGGCCTAGGAATGGCGGGAGGGAGAGGAAAATCGGAGGCTGACGAAGTGATTTTGAGGAGGGCTGGCCAATGTTCTCTTGTGTACAAAGCACCTAGCCAGACCTAGTGAGTTGTACTGTACATAACAGGCTGCATCAGACGTCATCTGGTGAAGTTGTCAAGCCTTGCTTTGAACTGGCTTTCTCTTCTATCTGGGAGACGCCGGAGGGATTGACCGTGAAGTGCGTTGCTTCCACGATGTGCCGAAAGCCGAACACGGGATGCCAGATAGATCACTTCTAATGTGTGCTAACACAGTAGACTAAGTGAGCAGAATTCCATTTTCACCGGAGATAAGAGTCATAACGTGATTCTACATATCTTTCCATCCTTGCCCCATCACCCATCATCCGGTATCCATCCTTTTTCCCCGCTTCTAACTGAGATGGTAGTGTCCATGTACGAGTATTAAACAATGGAGAGGACTCCGCGCCAGGTCCATGCCGGGACCGGTCATATAATATACAGTTACAGGAAAGGAGAAGCAACGAAGAGTGCGTGGCTGGACAGTGTGTTCTACCCGCACGAGAAGTCTGTTGTGTGCCGGTGGAGGGGGTGATGGAAACCCCATCCGCCTCGATGCCACCCACCAACTTGACCGGCCTTCGATCCAGGTCCCCAACACTGAGATTCTGCTGGACCAGGTCAAATCAATCCGCCTGACCAGCGCGCCGCCAGAGAAGGAAGATCTCTCTCCCCTCCCTTGTCACGGCCGCACGACCCATCCAGTTATTTCCCCGCCCTTCTTCCCATCACCTCCCCCTTCATTCTTGCACTCTTGAACTCACGGTTCTTCAAAGAGCGGCTCTCGCCTCCGCTCTCCCACCACCGAGCGCAGCCCCAATCTCCTCGGCCGTCATCCCCCCCGCCCCACCAGCCTTATGCCCTCCTTCCCCAGCAGTCAGCACCTCCCCGCCCAGCTCGCGCATGCGCTGCTCCTGCTCCATGGCCGCGAAGTTCTGGTCCTCGCCGTACGCCAGCGCGAAGGGCACGCCCACAAGCAGCGCGCTGACGCTGATGGTCCACGCGGCGCGCCCCGCGAAGGAGAGAGCCGATTTCACGGCCGACGTCGTGCGCTCGTACTTGTGGTACATCCAGCCGCGCGCCGTGGCGGGCACCATGTCGCGTAGCGCGGCCAGGCGGTCGGCCAGGGTCTCATCTGTGGGATCGTAGTTGGAGTCGACGGAGATTTCGGAGTCTGTTTTTTTTGGGGTTAGTAAGTTGGTTGTTGGTTTGGTATTTCGGTAGGCTGGCAGGAAAACGGGATTATGGATCAAAAGGATGGGAGATGTGACGTACCGGTGTCGGTAAAGTCGTCCTCGTCCTCCTCCGGGCCCGGCTGCTGCTGCTGGAAGTGCTCGTCCTCGACTTCTACGAGTTGGACCATTTTGGCGGATGTGTGTTGTGGTGGTTGGAGAGGCTCTGTCGAGATGAGGTGACGGGTTGGGGATTATTCGGGATTAACACGCAAAGGTGCGGTTGCACTCGTCGTCTTTATGATTTGGTGGTGTTCAGGTTTGATGGATCAAGATTTCATGACTTGCGAGAGCTCTCGCCGCGCAAAAAGTGTTTGGTCGTCTTCTGATTGGACAGGGTGGGGAGAATGCATGGACCCAGGCGCGGCATGCTCCACCCGCAAGCGGAGACACGCTCACACTCTGGCCAGAAAAAGCCGTACATCACACATCAAGAAACAGAAGATCACCACCTCAGTCAAATACCTGATTCATTCTCATTCCTTTCTTTTCCTCCTCCTCCTCCTCTTCCTCTTCTCTTCTTCCTTCTCTTTCTTTTCTTTTTTTTTCCCAGTTTTCTTTCCTTTCTTCTATGAATTCTGTTCACTTGTCTCTCATTGCTTAAACTGTCGGGGATAGTTTGGTGTACGGCTTTTTTTGACCATGGGGAGACGCTTTCATCACGTCAAAGCATATGTTCAGAGTCATGCCATGGTGTTGATGGCACATCTCTAGCCAGCCACAGGTTGGCGTCCATGCTCAACCCAAACCATGCAGCTGAAGCAGGCGTTTACTCCTCCGGAAAGGTCTGATAACGACGTTAAGCTGGTCCACTTCCGCCATCCCGCATATTCAGACACGGACCCGATCTGCTCTGTCTTAGCGCCCTCGACGGGGGGAACGGCATCGAGTATGACATCGCGCTCACATCCTGTTGCATTGTGACCGGAAATACATTTGCGACTGGGTGGCTAGCTACCAGAGTTACGCCCGGCGATGGCGGTGGACCGCATTTCCACCGCGTCGGTGGCCCGGATGACGGCATCCTCCGCGATCGCGAATATCATTTTTGCGTCGGAGAGCATGACCCGGTTACTTGCAAGTGTTCCCTCCGTATCTAGTAGCTTGTCCCTAGCCTGGCGCTTCTCACAAACAACCTTATCGTTCTATGTCGGACAATTCCCGCAGAACTACGGGACACTCCCCCATTGGGAACTCGCACGCGGGCAAATGCTTAGATGTGAACTAAACGAGCTGACCCTTTGCCCCGGCACTTGCAGACAATACCCGGTCGTCCGGTCCTTCGACCACTGGCGATTCCCGCATGGCGATATCCCATCACCATGGAAAGATCTCCAGGTCGACTCCTATGCAACGGACCCAGATCTGAATCTCAAGAGTAAGGCTGCCGCATCGGCTCGCGACCGCACATGCCGCATTTCGGGGTATTTCGATGCCGTAGAGGCCGCGCACCTTGTGCCCCTGGCTGACGGGCATTGGTTTCGGTCCAACAACATGCAAAGGTATTGCTGCCTCCCGACTGACCCACACCCCATCAACGACGAAAGGAATCTGGTCATCCTCCTCCGCGACCTCTACCACCTCTCTTGGATACGCGACGCTTCACGTTTGCGGCCAAGGCCGTCTCTACCCAGCCGTTTGCGGCGTCGTCATCGTCATCCGCGGCCCATGCGTCTGCTGTCCAGCTTGCTCTGCACGTCATGCTCCCCTTGCGGTCCGGCCAGCTCCTAAGCCTATACCACAACCGCGCACTCCAGCAGCCAGTCCGGGGTATCCCGGTCGAGTTCCTGTTCGCACGCTTCGTGTGGACGCTTTTCGCGGACGAAAACATGCCCTTCCTCAATGGCGCGGTCAAGCACAACGTGCTGCTATTCGACCCGAGCGAGGGCCGCTCGTACGAGGAGGCGCTGTACAGCTCCGAGGTCCGCAAATACGCCAAACTTTTCGAATCGTACTCGTGCGGCCGGAGCGTCAGCCCAAGGAAGCGGCAGCGGTCGTCCCAGCCTCGGCCGCGAACGGATGCAGAGGCCTTTGAAACAGTGAGCTGTGGCGTGCCACCTTTCGACCTAGAAGTGCCCGACGACGGTGAGGATTGGCATGCGGACGATGGCGATGAGAGCAGTGAGGAGCAGTGGACTAGGGGGCGACGCAGAAAACGCAGTTTTGAAGCGCCGGAGCGGGATGATTGTGACCCGCCCAGCCTTGGGGCCTCGTTCATATCGGCGTCGGATGCTAGTATTGCTACTGCGCCCAACGAGCGGTATCCGACAAACGCGCCGTCGAAGGGGCCTGACGAACCTCTAGAGTCTTGTAGTAAGCGACCGCGACTGCCAACAGGCGTTTAAGAAAAGGAGAGGAAGAAAAGGAGAGGAAGAAAAAAGGAGAGGAAGAAAAAGGGAAAGGAACAAAAGGAGAGAAAGAAAAGGAGGAAACGGAGAGGAAGGAAAGGAGGAAAAAGGAAAGGAGGAAAAAGGAAAGGAAGAAAGGAGAGGAAAGAAAAGAAGGAAAAGGGAAAAGAAGAAAAGAGAGGAAAGAAAAAGAAGAAAAAGAAGAAAGGAGAGGAAGAAAGGAGAGGAAAGAAAAAAAAGGAAAAGGAAAGGAAGAAAGGAGAGGAAAGAAAAGGAAGAAGAGGAAGCAGCCGAATAATTATCGGCCTGTGTCTTAAGGTATAAGATCCAGCTAATTTTGACGCGATTTTGGTCACTTTGGTGTACGGCTCTTTTTCCCAGGTGTTACGCCCATCATCCTCGCCACATCTCTTCATTGGTAACTGAAGAGCGTGTCCATTGTATAGAGCTGGCGTTAGTCAGACTCGGATAATGCAATGCTCTCTAACCCGAAGGTTAGGTGTCTAGTGAGGTTATTATGTGTGCGACTTGGTTAAGAGGGTATCGGGTGAGGGATTGGTAGGGAGCTGCCGTGAAGGTGTGTATTGCAAAGGTTGTGTACTTTTTGCATATGATTTGTATATTTCACAAGCTTGTCTATTAGAACAGCGCGATGACATCCGATGATTTTGTGGACGAGTTATGATGTCTTCAAGTCGAAGAACTCGCCGGGATATCATGGCCTATAGCAACGTCCATCCAAACTCCTAAGCGCACATAGTCACACCACATGGTCACAAAAATGGCTTCAGTTCCTCCTCAGTCCATTCCCACAGCTTATCCCTTAACCCAGGGTCTTTGCTAGCCTTAGTCTCCGTCGGAGAAAGATCGCCAACGGGCTCGTAGTAAGCGCCTCTTTTGATACTAGCCCTCGGCGCCCCAATCACCCACAGCATGTTGTGCGTGCCTTCCTCCTGCGTCTTAACCTTGCCGATATTGATCAAATACACGAACAGTTTATCCGCCAACCTCAAGTCCGTCACCAGACTCGTCTCCACCACGCCTGGCGTAAGACTGAACGACAGGATCTGGGGATACCGCTTCGCGATGTCCCGCGCCCAGAGCATATTGGCGAGCTTGCTCTGGCCGTAGCGCAACCACCGTCCTAGCACCGCCATCTCCTGCGTCGGCTTGATCTTGTCGAAGACGATGCCGCCCGGGGGTGTCCCACGCCAGGCCGCGCTCGTGATCATGACAATGCGGACGTCGGCGCCAGGGAGTTTCCCTGTTCTCTCGATCAGGGGGAAGAGCTTCAGAGTCAGAAGGGCGTCGCCGAGGTGGTTTGTTGCGAAGTGGATCTCGTAGCCGTCCTTGGACAGCGCTGCAGGTTTGGCCATGATGCCGGCGTTACAGACAAGGACGTCAAGACGGTCGAGGCTGGCGAGGATCTTCTCGGCGGCCGTCTTAACGGAGGCGAGGTTTGCAAGGTCGCATTCCACGAATGTCACGCGGACGTCGGAGCCGGCAGAGCGTGCGCTGGCAATGGTAGCCTCTGCTGACTTGGCGTTGCGCCCTGTGAAGACCAGGTGTGCTGGGTTGTGTCGTGCAAGCTCGATGACGGTTCCGGCTCCTACGCCGGCAGTGCCTGTTGGATATACGGGGTCAGCGACGAGTCGAGTCGATGAAGGCTACTAGCTTGCTACCTCCTGTGATGAGGATGACCTTGCCGGTGAGGTCTGGCACATCTGTTTGGGATTGAAATTTGTGATGCCAGGCATCTTCACTCGAATTTGTTTGGCTCGCCTTGGTCAAGGCGGTTCTCAAAAAAGGGGATGACGATTGTGATTGTTTCCCTTGTTACCGCTGGCTACGACAGCGCATTGGACGATGAATGAAGACCTCACCGAGGCAAGTTTCCTACATATTTAACCATCAAAGCGGCCAAGCCCTCGTTGGCCGCGTAAACACCACGGAATCGGCCCATTAATCAGACCGCAGGAAGAGATGTGGTGGCTGCCCGAATGGGTTTGAACGGGAATCGGATCCAGAAACTCCAGCCATGGTGTTATCAACCCGAATTCAGGACGGGGACTGTGACGCGGCAGCCTGCAGCCTGTCAGGGCGCACATGACCAATTGATCACGGCAACATACGTCGGAGGTGAGATGATATACCGGTCCCCGTCTGGACCGGACAGCCAACACTATCCGAACGGAACACAGTCTAGTCACAGGCGAGCAAGCACATGCAAACCACTAATATCATCTAGGTGATTTCTACATCTAGCCAACGATTGCTAGTCTTCGCTACCAATGCAGAGACTTATAAGGCTCAGAGCAGCGAGCCTACTCTTTCACCCAAGCCGTCTCCAATGGAAATGGTCAACTAGCCTGTTCGAGCCAATCCCCAAACTCCAAACATGCCATGCCATGCCATGCAGGATTATGCCATTAACGCAACTCACCATACTCTATACCCTTATTCTCGTGCCCGTCCCCTACCATTGGGACCAGGGGCATCCGCAAACCGGATCGATCTCCTCGAGGGGGGGACTCTGGGGGTATCATCGTCGTCGCTGTCCTCCCCATCTCCATGGGGCGCCATGCCTAGGGCAGCCTCTCTGCGACGCCGTTCCGCAGCCGTCTCGGCGTGCTCCTCGTTATCGTCACTAACGCCCTTCAAGGCCGCCAGTCGCCGCCGCCGCTCCACCTCGGTCTCGGGTGCCTCGCCGTTGTCTGACGCTGTCTGCGACGCTGCAGCAGCTGTCGGCTTGGTGCCTGGAGACGGGGACCTCGATGCAAGCTGGCTGCCCGATCCGTCTGTCTGCGATGACGGGGCGGCGGCGGCAATAGTGTGGTGGTCTTTCTTCCTGCCGCCCACGGTTGCTTGTCCAGAGGCCTGGGGCTGTGCCTCAAGCTTAGCGAGCGCTTTGAGCCCTTGCGACGCATCCGACTTGTTGACTACCTCGCGCCGGGTGTTCTTGTCCAGCTTCTGCACCTCCTTCAGGAAATCCTCCTTGGTCATCCGCCGACCAACGCCGCCGATGGTGAACCGAATATGCCTGTCGTCGTCCTCGTCATCCTGCTCTGCAGCCACGCTCTTCTTTCGCTGTTTTTGCGCCGGCGGCTCGCCAGCTGCGGCTGCCCCTTCGCCAGCGGCCGAAGCCGCCGCGCCTGGCTTCTCCGCGGCTTTGGCGAAGATACCCATTCCCATGTACTTCAGACCCTGATTCACTAGAGTAGACTGTTGGGGCTTTTGCGTTGGCAAGTCATACTTCTTAATAACTTCGCCGTCTTCGTTCTCTACAATGATCTGTCCTGTATGTTAGCACTTCGCAAGAACTTTACGCGGGGGTTGCACAGTGATACATACCGTATTACCGAACTGATACGCCCGAGCGGGCTCGCCCTTCCTACGGACTGTTTCCTTGCCCTTTCTCTTGGCAAGTTCGGCTTCGCGCCAATTCATGACCCTCTTTTTCAAAGCGTCGTAGGTCCAGCCGGACGGGCCGGCTTCTGATTTTAGCTTGGACGCGAGAGCCTTGGCTTGCTCGGAAACGTTCTCGGGGTTGCTCGGTCGGACCGCGAGCACCTCGCCGTCATGGTTCTCAATAACGATGTGATCACCCTCGTCATAAACCTCAACGGCTCCCCTGTGCTCATCCTCGTTGGGGGTCTCCTGTAGCTCTGGGGAGCCTGATTTGGCAGGAGTCTGCGCGGGAGTCTCGGCGGAGGATTGGTCAGGCCCCTTTTCCTTCTCAACGGCGCTAGGCGCCGCCTCAGTGGGTGACAGCGGTGCAGGATCCTGCCTGGGCAGTTCAGTGCTCTCCCGCGGGAGCCCGGGGGAGAGCGGCTCGCCCTGGCTACGCCGCTGGGGGAATATGGCCGACTGGCTGATAGGACCGCCCGGCCCAATGCCGTCATCCCACTTCTTCTTCCGCCGTCGCGTAGCCAGTGAGGATGATCTACTCCCCTGTCGGCTGGTGTCGTCCTCTCTGACGCGACGCAGGAACTGCCCGGGAAGACCAACTGGCGGCAAGGTTCCCGGGGGGAATTCGGGCATCTTAAGCTCTTCGACATCCGTATCAGACATGGTCCTTGCTTGAGACCGAGATTGCGACGAAATACGAGGCAAGCGGTTCATCCAGGACGGACCATCTTCGTTGGCCTGCGTGTACGACATAGTGATGGTGAGAGTGTTGATGTGCTTGCCCAGCGTAAACACGGCGACCGAAGACCCGTGGACAATGATGGAAGCGACAACGATGAAGGCGACGATAGGCCAGACGGAGGCGATCAACGTGTAATGCTCGGAGCCGGCGGGCGGGAGCTTGGAGAGGGGGACCGTCTGGTCATGTTCCATCTCGCCTCGTGCCAGCATGGCGACGAAAATGGCGCCTACGCCGATAGGACCGAAGTGACCGGCGAAGAGGGCCTCGCGCCATGTTTTGATGTCGGGGATGATTGGCTTCAATGCCAACATGATGGGTATCCGGCGGAAGAGGATGACGAAGACGGCGAGAATGACCAGTTTCCAGGCATGCAAGCCTAGTTCAGCGTTGTTGAAGTCCTCCCACGGGATGATGGTGCCAAAGTACACAAAGTACGCCAAGTTGATCAACAGGTCAATCACGTTGGAAACGTGGGACTCCTCCGTCTTTTGCGTGAACCAGCCGTCGTTGGAGAAGCCAACTCCCGCGGCGAAGCCCACGAGGAGGTCATCGACACCGAGAATGCTGCCGGATCCGGCGCAGAACAGAGCCAGCACAAAGTAGAAGACCAAGAAGCTCTCTCTATCGATCAGATCGTGCTGCTCCGCGTACTTGATCCCATGACGGGCGAGGTAGCCGATGACGAAACCGAAAATGGCGCCGAAGATGCATTCATACAGGATGGTGTAGACAAACCAGTGCATCGTTACGTGCCGAGCATTCATCTTGTCCTGGATGAGGTAGAGAGACAGGTAGACGAAGGGGAAGGCCATCCCGTCATTGCAGCCCGACTCGGCCGAGAGAAGGTCGCGAAGATGCTTCGGCACCCGCTTGGCGAACTTACCCTTGCCGACGACTGACGAGGCGAGCACAGGGTCTGTCGCCGTGACGCAGGCAGCCACCACCAAGCTCTCGAGGAAGTTCAGGGGCTCGATCAGCCACCAGACGCACAGACTCGTGATCAGCCAGCCGTACGTCATGACGGGTATCAGCAGGAAGGCCACGGACTTCCAGTGCTTCTCCATGTAGTACTTGGGCAGCTCGACGCCGACGGCGAAGCACTGCACGACCAGGACGATGCGCGAGAACTCGATGGTGACGATGTCGACGCTGCCCCATGATTCCGGGTCGATGAGGTTGGCGGCATGCGGCCCAAAGATCACACCGCAGAGCGTGGCCACGGTGGCTTCGCCGATGTACATGCGCTCCTTGATGACGGACGAGCATAGCATGAATAGCGAGGTGAAGCCTCCGAGGATGATGTACGCCAGGTGCGGCTTGGTGATGGAGAGGTGGTCCCACGCCATGGCCTACCACCGTTTTGGCGTGCTGCCACCGTTCGAGGGCCGGCAGCAGTTGGACGATAAGAAACAAAGAATGTTGGAGTCAGAGTTCGGATGAGTGTTGGTTCGATTGGCGGTGGGCCAAGCGGGAAGTCCCAGTCCCGGGCTGGAGCGAGAGAGGAACGGGGGTTCAAAGAAAGACGTCACCAGATCCCAGATCACGCAGCAACAGCAGTCAGTCCCCGTCAATTAGCCGCGACTGCCCGGTGTCCCCTTCAGTACCAAGATCCGGCCCAAGAACGGACTGCAATTGATACATTCAGGGATACGGATACAGCAACCTGCCAAAACTAAGCAACCACCGGCAAGACGGGGCAAAACCCGGCCTTGGGTTCCGACGTGGGACTAGGCAAGATGATAAGTTTTATAGTCCGGACGCCGGAGCCGGGTCAGAAACCCGCAATTTGAACTAGGGGGATCTGTGGAAGGAGCGGGTTCGGGCGTGGAAAGAAGGTGCGATGTGAGATGACGAAAGGAATGCAAACAGCGAGGGGGTGGGCGATGCGCAGTTCCCAACAATCCGGGGATTGTGGAAACAATCTTTGACTGGAAACAATCGACGGGGAACGAACTCGCCATTGGCAGCGGGAGGAAGCGCATCCATGGCTGCTTTATATGAAAATCTTCCGGCCGGCGTCGAGAGGCTTCGACTCGTGTCCCCCAACCTCGTTACCAGGATTTTGCAAGCATCCCTGTTTGGCGTAAGGCTTGGCGGCTCACTGGGCGGCAAGGCCGGCAGACGGCGCTAGTCGCGGTTGTGGGTCTGTCTATCCGTAGCCCCACTCCGCTTGGACGGCTGGCCGATTTCTTCCTGGAGCTTCGAACAATCGGCACCAAATCCCGAGCCGGTTCTCGGACGCGGTTCAGCTGCCGACCAAAACCACCCGATTCATCGGAATTCAGTGTAACTGTGGCTGACTCACAGCCTTATGCCCAGAGGATGTCGACTTTCACCGGACATGATCCCACGCGGCGTTCCTCCCGTTTCGTACACTAGTGTAACCTGGCACAGAAAGGTGAAGCCGATGTCATCCGAAAATTTGGGTCTTGACAACGTGCCCTTGTCTCACGTCGAGTGCGGAGCAGCCTGGGGAATGTCTCGGGGGCCTTGTCTTGCAATTGAGTGCCCACTCTGGGCAAATTGGCGCCGCCTGCTTGCCTACAGTACAGGTAATCTGTACGGTGGATTATTTTTAACGTCCTGCTTGTCTTGTTTTGTTATGCTTATGTCTTGTCTGTCTTCTCCCTTTCGCTTTCTTCTGTGTCCTCCTTTGTTTTTCCCTTTTGTTTTCTTCTTGTCTTCTGCTTGGGTTGCCCGAGCCTTTGTTGACTGGTGTCTGCTGCCTCGTGTGCATACGTTCTAGACCACCGGGCTGCTACTGTGTATAGATCCATACGCAGTATGTGCGTCCGGATGGTTGGGCTGCACTTGTTCGCCGTTCCACTCGACCCGGACACACAGTAGGTGAAAGTCACGAGCTCTACGGAAAGGTTTCTGCGTGGGGAGCGGTAAAGTCTCATGCATTGGGCTTGCATCCTGGTTCCAAACGCATCCAGAGAGTGCTGATTGGGGATGTCAGAAGAAAACAAACACACCCCGGCCCGGAAGCGCCAACCACAACTCATGGTGTCAGCACGGGTCCTGCTAGAACCACGGTACCGACATCGTGCATATCAGGGAAGTGACCTCGTGATTACCGCCATGGACAATATGTACAAGCAGCTCAACTAATAAGGAACACAAGAAAGCGAGACCGGGCCCGGGAGAAGTCTGTCGCTGTCTCAGCAGACCACGTAGTTCAGCCACGAAGGTGTGGCGCCCTGGGCGTTTGCTATCTTTGGGTTCTCTGACGGGCTGGAGCGTGGGGCGACAGACTGTGGGAGAACCCGGTTGGCTGAGACACAGCATGCTCGAAAGCCATGACAGGCAACAATTGACTGCGCTGACAATCCGTCTCACGCAGGGTGCTGCCGTGCATGATTCCAGGTTTGTTCCGGCAGAAGATGCCTTACCATGCAGGAACGAAGACGTTATGTCTTCCGGGCGAGCCATTCTTCCGGGCTTTCCAGGGTTAGGGTCTATGCACGACCGGGACCTAGCGTTAGAGTCTTGGCAACCTTACGCGCTCGGACCTCTGCGGTTTTGGGAGCATGAGCTCCAAGACGCGAACTTCACTTGGTAGACGCGACACCCACTTGCACCCCTACCTTGGGGTTTATCGCAATCTGAGGCAAGGCAATTGCACCACAAGCAATACTCGCGCAGCGGTCATATCTCTGCATGACTGGAATCCCCGGTTTGGTCCTCCATCGAGTAGCCCTTCCCCTCGATAGGAACATTATCTGCCGCGCAGGTCGTGCAAAGGTGCATGCTGTCGGATTGAGTCCTGGTCTCCCTCCCGGCACGACTGCAATGTTATCGAGGGCAAACGAGACGTACAAGGCTGCCGTGACGAAGCAGCCGTCGCGGACACCCGCCAACAATGCCTTCCTTGCGAAGCAGCTCTTTCCCTCCAGCAGCCCCTCGCCCGCTCCGAGAAAGCCTGAGGAGAACACCATTGCCGACATGCTCATGAAGAAGCCTCACGCATCGGCTTCGGGTGGCCCCAGGAACGCAGCGGCAATAACAAAGCCGCTGCAAAACCACCCGATTAACGTCTACAGGCCACCTCCGTCAAGTGCCAGCAGCAACGCGATCGTGTCTCTCTGCAGCAAGTCGGACTCATTCAGGGAGGAGCCCGATGGGAGAGATCTCTCGGATGAGGAAGCCCGCCTCCCGTACAACCAATCCAAGACATATGAACTTGCATCGCAAGTGGAACTCTACGAGGACGATTTTAGTGACGACCCTGACCTGGACGAACCCGCGCCAACCCTACCGACAAACCCTCGTCCTCAATCACAACCTGTCGTCAAAGGACACCACGACCCGCCTCCTGCGAGTAATACAAGCATCTTGTCTTGGTCTGAATCCTCGCCATCGCATTTCAAACCGCCGTCACCTCGAATTCAGCCACCTCCACGGAGACTCGCCAAACGCGAGTCACCGGATGATGACAAAGGCGGCGAATCAGCCCTCCCGGCACCTAAAAAGCCAAGACGACAGTTGCCTTGGGCACCCCGATCGGCACCAGAGGACGAGGACGATGCTGAAGCATTTCATGAGCCTGCTGCGGCCACGCCAGCCCCCAAAACGAAAGCTCCTACGCCATGGGATACCACTGCCAGCGCAGTCAAGGCGCAAAAGAAGCAGTTGAAAACCCAGCTTAAGAATTCAGGGAAAGCGGACGCTTCGCTGGAAGACATGCAAGAAGCTGTCAAATCACATACGACAAAATCAGCGGCTATCACGCTGAGCCAAGAGCAGCGACACGTCAAGAGTCTTGTCATCGACAAGGGAAAGAGCGTCTTTTTCACCGGTCCCGCCGGTACTGGAAAGTCTGTGTTAATGCGCGCCATCATTCAGGAACTGAAGAAGAAGCATGCCAGAGATCCGGAACGGGTGGCTGTCACAGCCTCGACAGGCCTGGCTGCATGCAATATCGGAGGTATGACTCTGCACAGCTTTTCAGGCATTGGTCTGGGAAAGGAGGACGTCAATACGCTGGTCAAGAAGATCAGGCGCAACCCCAAGGCGAAGAACAGGTGGCTCAAGACTAAAACATTGATTATTGACGAAATATCCATGGTGGATGCCGAGCTCTTCGATAAATTGTCCCAGATTGGCAGGACAATCCGAAATAATGGGCGACCGTGGGGTGGCATCCAACTGGTCATTACGGGCGATTTCTTCCAGCTTCCCCCGGTCCCGGATGGCGGCAAGCAGAGAGAGGCCAAGTTTGCATTCGATGCTGCGACCTGGAACATGTCCATCGACCACACCATAGGATTGACTGAAGTCTTCCGTCAACGGGACCCCGGTATGTTGAACCGAAAGCGGGAAATTTGTGTCCCGCATGCTAACAAGTTCCGCAGAATTCGCTGGAATGCTGAACGAGATGCGTCTGGGGAGGATCACTGACCAAACTGTGCGCAACTTTCAGGCTCTCAGCAGGCCTCTGCGCTTCAATGATGGCCTCGAAGTTACCGAGCTGTAAGCCACCACGCCTCTGTGTACGAGGTGCAAAACTAATCGATAATCTTCCATTAGGTTTCCGACCAGGCACGAGGTTGAAACCTCAAATCAGAAGCGTCTCCAGGCCCTGCCTGGAAAGGTATACCGCTACGATGCCATCGACACGGGCGATCCCAAGATTCGGGACAAGCTTCTGGCAAACATGATGGCACCCGCTGCGATTGAGCTAAAGAAGGGCGCGCAGGTCATGTTGATCAAGAACATGGACGAGACGCTGGTCAACGGCTCGCTGGGTACGGTCGTTGGGTTCATGACTGAAGACACTTTTGAGCTCAAGGGCCTGGTCGACGACTCTGACGTGGAGTCAGACGCGAAGAAGCGGGTGCGTGCCTTTACCAACAAGCTCGCCGAGGCCTCTAGCGCCGAAAACAAAGAGTATCCATTGGTGCGCTTCCACGCTGTCGACGGCTCACAGCGGGATCTCCTCTGTATCCCCGAAGACTGGAAGGTGGAACTGCCGACGGGCGAGGTACAGGCTTCGCGTAAGCAGCTTCCGCTCATCCTGGCCTGGGCGCTATCGATCCACAAGGCTCAAGGGCAGACCTTGGAGCGTGTCAAGGTCGATCTCGGCAAGGTGTTCGAGAAGGGTCAGGCTTACGTTGCGCTCAGTCGCGCCACGACGCAACAAGGCCTACAGGTGTTGAACTTCAAGAAGGGCAGTGTGATGGCCCACCCCCGCGTGGTCGACTTCTACAACAAGCTCTACAGCGCCGAGGCGGCGATTAACAAGAAGGCGGCCGGCTCGATCACAAACTACACGGTCAAGCAGGCGGCGTCGACAGCGGGGTCTTCCCGGAGACCTGTATCGGTGTTGGATGATGACGAGGAAGAGGCTATGGCGGCGCGCGGTTGATGAGCTGGTCGATGGAACGTGATCAATGGACCTGTCCGCGGTAATGCTATGGTGTTCTAAGTATTGTATTGGTGTCAGGGTGGGGAGGGCGAATGACGGCGCGACTTTTTTTGGCGTTTATCATTACCGTTGTCAAGCGGAAAGATTCTGCTCAGCGGACCGGGTAGAAAGGGGGTTATGAAAGCAAGCGAGGAGCTCAGGTCTGCAATTGCCTTCGCATATCACATGTAGAACTAGCAAGACATGCGTCTCTGCCGTACTATGAACGGAATAGACCTCGCAACCATTGGGGATGACGTCGCCTCTGCCTCCAACGTAGGTAGCTGTTTGCCGAGAATCTGTATGCAAACAACAGCTGTTGCCAGACGCTGCCCACTTCCACCTCACGACATCTGAGCTCACATGGAAGTACAATCCTATTTAATTCAGTAAAGTACCTACCTGGGTTGTTAATTAAGGTACTGACAGATGCTGCCTTAACGCCTTACCTTACCTCCCGTTGTGTAACCATTCAGGCTTTGCCCCACAAAATCGAACTTGCATGCGGGCTGCTCTTGGCGAGCACCAAACTCTACCCAGCGCCCTAGTCGGTATCGATAAGCAAAACACTGGATGGAAGTTGCGATGCTCGTCGCAACCCCAAGCCCATCGGTCCCAGTCAGTGTCAGGAAGGTGTTAGTCGTGCAGTATTCGCAGCAACCCGGTCCACCAACGGACTAACGAATACGTCGAAGCATAACACACCAGCGCAGCCCTCTATCCCCTCTTAGCGGCAGTCTAGCTTTCCGGACGCTTAGAATCCCGTCGCCATGGCGGAATTCATCGGTCTGCAGATGCTTGTCACGCTGCACGGTGACCCGCCGAGGCGCCTCAAGGGAACCGTCAGCGCTGTCGAGGCTGGCGCGGGCCTGACGCTCAGCAATGGTGAGTTCGCCTCCCCACTCCTAAATTCATGGCGCATTATAATACATTCGCTGACATGCACCGATAACCAGTCTGGATACTCAACACCAACGAGTGGAAACCGCGCATGACGATCGCCTCAGCGAACATCGCCGACGTTTCCGAACTCCCACCTGCTCCTCCAGCGAACGTCGTCCCTACGGTCCAGCCCAGTGCGCCGCTCCCGACGGTATCCCCTCTTACTCAGAAGCCTCCTCAGGCCGTGTTTGTGGACCCTGCGATTGTTGCTGTGGGCAAGCCTCCCGTAGCTACGTCATTGGGTCGCGTGCCCGAGCCTCATCCTCAACCTACTACTAGCGAGAAGAGGGATCCGGAACCCGTCACTATACCCCCGGTGCAAATCCCGAGTACGTCCTCTGAAGTCACGCCTACAAACGTAGTCGCCGCATCTCTGAAGGGATTGAAGCTTGATGACTCCAACGCAATGGTGGAATCCGCCGAAGAGAAGGAGGATGCCGAGATCGCTCTCGATTACGGCGAGGTAGTCGGGCAGAAGAAAAAGCGACGAGCACGAAAGCCCGGGAATGCAAAGACAGCGGCACAGGAGGACTATGAGCCATCGCCCGCCGCTTCTACGAGAACAGCGGGCAGAGGAAAGGGCTGGAGGCAAACACCTATCCTGCAGAGCACGGCATCTTTCCAGCCATTCAACTCATTGAAGCGGCATGGCAAGGGTCGGAAGCCTCTTGACAACGGTTGGGCCTCCGAGGATGCTACCGACGTTCAGGAGATGGGCGATTTTGACTTCGAGGGCAGTCTGGCCAAGTTCGACAAGCAAAACCTGTTCGCGCAGATGAGGAAGGACGATCTGGTCAGCGAAGCTGACCGCTTGGTGTCACATAACCGGCTACCCCGTCCGAAGCCGGGAACTGCGGGCGGGAAGAATCTGCACTACTCGGAAAATGTCCTGGATATGCCTTCCACGATCCTCAAACCGCCTAAAGATAGGCCAACGTCATCAAAGGAGACCCCAAATGACTTCTGGAACAGTGAAGCCGACGATGGGATGCCGAACAGCGAGCGGCTGAGTAATAGAGACCTGGCCATGTCCAGCAGGCAGAGCTCGCGGCGTGGGGAGAGCAAGGGCACAACCGGCCGGCGGTCGCAATCACGCAAAGCCGCCGCCGAAATGGCCAGGACAGGGTCTGGCCCAAGGAGAGCCGATTCTGGTGTAAGCCACTACCACACCCCGTCTTTCAAGGGGAGTCGTCCAAGTAGTCGACTTTCGTCGCGCACTGCGACGGCTGACAAGAGGAAGCAGCTTCCGACGTCGGCGGCGGCTCCGCAGGGCCTCTACGTGCTGCCGTCGAACCGCCGGATCGAGACCGTCTCTGCACTGCAAATGTTCAACCTCGAGAACATAGCGCACAACGAGATCGGGCTGACGGAGGAGATGATGACGGAGAATGCAGGCCGCGGCATCGCCGAGGTGACACTCACCGCGCTGTCTGACCCAGCCATCAAGGTGCGCCACGCCGGCACCGTCGACCCGACGACGGGCAGCCCGACGCCTCAGACGGTGGTCGTCCTGGCCGGCAATAACAAATCCGGGAGCCGCGCCGTTGCCGCCGCCCGGCACTTGCGCAACAAGGGGATCAACGTGCTCGTGTGCGTGGTCGGCCTCGAGCGCGGCGAGCGCGACCTGCTCGAGGACGTGCAGCAACAGGTGAGACTGTACCGCAACCTCGGCGGCCGCGTCTTGACCAAGAGCGACTTCTTCGAGCATATCCGCAAGATCAGCATCCCGATGCTGACCATCGACACGCCACGCACCTCGCTCAGCAGCCTGGCCAACCCGGCCCCCGTCATGCTCATCATCGACGCGCTCCTGGGCCTGGCCATCTCGTTCGAGGAGCTGCGGAACGGCGACCAGGCGACCGTCTACGAACTGATCGAATGGGCGAACCGCAACGAGGCGTTCGTGCTGGCGTTGGACGTGCCGAGCGGGATCGATCCGACATCGGGCAAGGTCAGCGTTGTCGACGGGAACCGGCTGTACGTCAAGCCGCGGTATGTGGTGGCCATTGGCGCGCCGAAACGCGGGCTGCTGGAGGCCATGATCGCGGCGGAAAATGACGATGGCGATACCATTCTTGCCGGCGAGGCGCCGGTGCCGGACGATGCGGTCTTGGAGTGGAAGCTGTATCTGGCGGATATAGGGCTGGGGCAAGCGGTGTGGAAGAAGGCCGGGACCAAGATGCGGAAGGGCGTGGATTTCGCGGACAGGTGGGTGTTGGAGATGAAGTATAGAGGGATACCGAGTGAAGGGGAGGAGGAAGAACTGGTTTGATTCCGACGGGCCCAGACAATGGAGGGAAAGTTGGAGGGGAGGGAAATGCTCCAACTATTCGAGCTTCTTCTCATAACCATGGTCATGGTCACATTGCATTCGGCAGGCGCTGTTAGAGGTGTTTTGGTCGGCATCAAGTGGGCAAGGCGTTGAACGGTTGATTCTGCATTCTTGGCTTTGGTGGTATTGCACAAGAGCGGGCTTCGCCCAAGGTAGACACTAAGAGAGGGTATGCTGTGGTCACACAGCGAACTTCAAGTTGTACCGATCAGCATGGGATTCCCTAAAGGAAGGGCCACTTATTTCAAAACATCGTTGCAACGGTAGGAGATTCAAACTCAGAGAGAGGTAGAATTCAGATGATGCTGGTTGGCTCCAAGCTGTGAGATCTGCCACTAGCATTATACCTGGTAGTTACTAGGTAAGGTATTGTAGTATACTAGCAGAACGGCGTCGTATACATCTTAAGACAGATCAATATATATCCCAATGCGCCCGATAGCTCCATCCCGCTCTCCTGAGATATTCTACTACGACTCCAACGGCTTCTCCTAAGCAAAGTCCAAGATATTCTCTTCAGCAGGGACTTGACAGGGGCACGTGAATGCACAGCGAAACTCGAGAGCAGCCCCTGGCCGGGCCCCAACGACCGTTGACATTCAGAAGCTGGTAGACGACATCACTGCTAGAGAGCGGCCGCCACAAAATTACCATTCAATGCACCAGCGCAAGTCACTCCAGTTACTGCTCCGGCCGCTCCGTCCACCTTGCCTCTATTTCATGATGCTCATCCTCCCTCGCTCCGCGGCGCAGCTCCTCGGGCTTGAAGGTGCTCTTCGCCTTGAACTGAGTGCGCAGCGCCGTAGAGCGAGGTTGACGAGCCGCCAAGGGATGAGGTGGCCATGCTGCGCCTGGGAGATAGCGAAGGTATTCTCACTGAGATGGTCATCAGCGCGCTTTGGTCGGCAGTATTCACTTCTGGGGAAACGAGTCGGTGACTCGGTGTTCTCCTGCCGCTCTACCCTCCGCCGGAAGACTATTCTAGCTTCCAGTGGCCTCTTCAAACTTAACAAGGTTAACGAGAGCCGGCGAAATAGTTATCTCTTCAGCCGGAGAGTAGTGGTGATATAGAGGTAGAGCTTGCGGTTAGCTTCGAGGCTGGTAAAGGGCCTCAGACGGGTTGTGTACGGCTTCGCGCCTCCCCGCCACGGCGTCAAGGATGAAATGGCCCTCCTACGACGGTATCGACCTGATGTATTTGGCTTTTGGAGATCAACTATCTAACCATGGACCTCCTCCCCGCGGCCGCGGCGTCAAACCCCCTGGACGGCTACTCGTCGGTGGGGTCGAACTTGCACGCCTTAATTAGAGACGGTGGGAAGTCTTCGCTGCGCATCCAGCCTCAGCAATCGGCAGGGTTGTCTCACAGGAAAACTGAACGGCCGAGTGGCTTCGGCCTGCGGAATTAGAGAAACAGGGTCAACCACCGGTCAACCCCGAGAAATTGAAGCGAGCGGTGGAGCAAAACAGAGCGGACGATACAATCTTCCTCAGCTACTACTAGGGAGGAGGGAATGGTGTCCGCCCCGCTACCTATTTAGCGCAGGCTAATGCTCCCAGTTTATTTCGCAAGTGAGGGGTGTTAGGATCGTGCTCTTATTACCGCTGCCACCTGTTTACTTGCTTAACTTACGCACCTTACTTCTCATATTGATCGGATGTCTATTCGATGATGGAAAGAGCATTGCGGGATGCTGCTTTTGCTGGCGACAACGACAAGGTTTGCTGGAGTTTGTCTTGTCGTCACCTGTGTGACCAATCCTGCGGGTAGTGAGATAGTAATATACGCAGGAGATGAGATGATGGACAGGCCATATTTTTCCAAGTTGCTTGGTGTTGAGTCGCTTGCCCAGCCTCGTTCACTTCGCTGAGTTGACGGTGCGTTTGTCCGGCTTGCCGACTTCAATGTCCTGTGGAGTTTTTTTTATTCGTACCTATGTGTCTACCAATTACTGTTTCCAGAATAAGTAGGTAGTAAATAATGTCGAGGTCGTAAAAGTGATTCTCCTAATATGCGTTCACTCATTCTCATTGATTACGAGCATAGGTTGAGTTTGACATTTCCAGCCTGCACTGAAACACTGCCTGACTCAGATTGCCCTTTGTCATTGATTTCCGCTATGAAATTCCATGCCCGGGGTTTAACCGGCGTTAAGACCCATGACTCACCCCACCTTAACTTATCTTCAGGGACACCTGCGACCCGAGCTTCGACTGAACGGCGCCAAACCGGACACCCCTCGATTTTCCACCACAACAGCAGCAGACGACGAATTCAGGAGTCAAGATGGGCGCTACTCGAAAACCGATACTTCCCTTGCCTGGCAAGGAGAATATTCTTATCACCAGCGCCCTACCATATGTCAACAATGTTCCACATCTCGGAAACATTATTGGCAGTGTCCTGGTAATTTTCACTCGCTCTCAAATCTGACTTCGACCCCGCGGAGGACCCCTGCTCCTTCAGGATAGGCTCCGTTTTAATTCCTTTTGTAGTCACTGACCAGGCCTTTGTAGTCTGCAGATGTCTTCGCCAAGTTTTGCCGGGCGAGGGGTCTCCCAACAATATATGTCTGTGGTTCAGATGAGTACGGCACTGCGACAGAGACAAAGGCGCTTTCCGAGGGCGTGGATCCGGCCACATTGTGTGCCAAGTATCACGCGATCCACAAGGACATTTACGACTGGTTCAGGATCGACTTCGACGTTTTCGGCCGTACTCCTACACCCGAGCACACGTCCATCGTCCAGGATATCTTCACTCGCCTCTGGAACAACGGCTTCATCGAGCAGCGCGAGACCACCCAAGCATACTGCCCTACTCACGATTCCTTCTTGGCCGACCGCTATGTCGAAGGCGAGTGCAGCCTTTGCCATGACAAGGGCGCTCGTGGTGACCAGGTTTGATTCTCCTTGCCCGGTTTTCAGATTATTCCGTCGCTAATTCATTGTAGTGCGACGCATGCGGCAACCTCCTCGATCCCTTGGAGCCGGACAGGGATGCGTCTGGAAACCAGGAAACCAAGGCAACTGGGTGGCTCATAAACCCTCGCTGCAAGCTCGATGGCACCACCCCTGAGAGGCGTCAGACCAAGCACCTCTACCTCCGCTTGGATGCTCTACAGGAAGAAATCAAGGCGTGGCTGGAGACAGCTGAGAAGGGCTGGAGCGCGAACTGTGTCTCCATTACACATTCATGGCTGGACCAGGGCCTGAAGCCCCGTGGCATCACCAGAGATCTCAAGTGGGGTGTCCCAAGTATGTTTTGCCGTCCTGCCCGAATCTCGGACCGTTGACTAACCATTCCTTATGGCAGTCCCCACCGGACTTGACGGTTTGTCTGACGAGGACTATGCCAAGAAGGTTTTCTATGTCTGGTTCGATGCTTGCGGTATGCCACACCTACCATCTCCAGGGTCGATTAGGAGCTTTGCGTTGCTGACGGGAGCAGTTGGATATCCCTCGATCACCAAAACTTACACCGATGCCGGGAACCTGGATGGCACAAATTGGGAAAAGTGGTGGAAGAACCCAGAGGACGTGTCACTTTACCAATTCATGGGGAAAGACAACGTTCCGTAAGTCGATCTTCGTTTGGTCTAAATGCCATGCAATTCAACATCTAATAACCGGAAATTCAGGTTTCATACCATCATCTTCCCTGCCTCCCAGCTTGGCACAAGGGAAAACTGGACCAAGGTGAAGCACCTGTCTACCACCGAGTACCTCAACTACGAAGGCGGCAAATTCAGTAAATCCAAGGGTGTCGGCGTGTTCGGTAACAACGCTCGCGATACCGGGATCGATGCCGATATCTGGAGGTATTATCTCCTGTCGAGACGGCCCGAGACCAGCGACTCGGAATTCAAATGGGGGTGAGTCTCGCAACCTTCGATATGGCCACCATCTCAATTGGGCTGACTCTTCAAAGGGACTTTGTCGATTCCAACAACAACGATCTGCTCAAGAACCTGGGCAATCTGTGCCAGCGTGTCGTCAAGTTCTGCCAGGCGAAGATGGACGGTGTGGTACCCGAGCACGACCTCTCCAAATTCCCAGCCCTCCAGGAGCACAAGGAGGAGGTGAACAAACAACTCCAGGAGTACATCGCAAGTCTCAAGGCTCTGAAGTTGAGAGCAGGGCTATCCACAGTCCTGAGGTATGCTTTTTCCTGTTCAAGTTACACAAACGTTTTTTGGCGGCCTTCTGACGATGAGACCAGCATCTCTGCATTGGGCAACAAGCTATTACAGGATAACAAGCTGAGCAATCAGCTCATTGCTGAAGAACCCGATCGCTGCCGCGCTGTCATCGGCCTTGCTCTCAACCACATTTACCTTCTGGCAAACGTCCTCTTCCCGTATATGCCCGAAAAGGCTCGGTCCATTCTCAGGCAGCTTGGGGTTAAGGGTTCAGATGAGGAGGGACAAGAGCTCACCGCGCGCATCCCGGATACCTGGGAGGCAAACGACCTCAAGCCGGGCCACGCCATCGGCCCGCCCGAACTGTTGTTCTCCAACATCCCCGTCGCGAAGGTCGAAGAGTGGCGCGACGCGTATGGTGGCGAGGAGCTTCGCAAGCAGAAAGAGCTGGAAGCGCAGAAGGCCGCTGCAAAGAAGGCAGCGAGAGAAGCAGAGAAGGAGAGGAAGAGACTTAAGAAGGCGGCCCAAGCGGCTGAGGCGACCCAGGACCAGGGGTCTACCACACTTCCTGTTCGCCCTGCCCCGGCTGCCGAAGCTGCAGTGCCGTCTGCCGAAGTTGTGGCGGATTCAACCGAGTCGACTGCCAAGGCGTGAGGATACGGATGAGTTGGCTCAACGCATAATTAGAGGGATTGTCATGTTGCTTCTAGATTAGACTTCTCTGGCAGCGAGCCGTCCGATTCAACCTCGATCCGCCGCCACTAGTTCTGTATCAGACCGATCTGAGTGCAGTGATGTCTTTGATTTTCGGAGCACCATTGGATATGAAAGGGGCAAAGCCGCAGCTGGAGAGGGCAGGGCGTACTCCATGCTTGCCACATCTGGTGATAATTGTGAAGGGTCCAGCCGTTGCTCGTGACTTGACTCACTCGGAGTGCCAGCCACACAGATCTTACTGCCAATAATAATCACGATCTTTCTTGGAGGTGGAGGCCGATGTTTTGCCGCTCAAAGTCTCAGCAACCTGTAAAACTATTTCAATTGCCTTTTCAGTCCACTCAATCATACTTTAGCTCAACGCACCTCCCGACATCACATCAGCCTCACCACCAAATTGTGAAATGTCATCACCAACCTTCGCCACCCCGCTCCCACAATCCCCCCGCTCCCATGTCCTGGAATGGCGCTTCCCAAAACCCTACCACAACCTCACACTCACGGGGCGGTCCCGCGCCGCCTGGCACACATCATTCATCGTCCCGCAGCTCAACCTGCTGCTCGACGCGGGCCTATGTATTAACAAGATGCGGCCGAAACACATCTTCCTCACGCACGGCCACAGCGACCACACTCTACTCACCCCGGCCTACATCAAGCGCAGTGACCCCCCGGATATCTTCTGCCCGGCCGAGATGAAGGAGGCTCTGGACGGGTATCTTAATGCCAAAACAATGCTCAACGAAGGAGGCGGCATCTGGCCGCCTGAGAGTAAATCGCCGTATCACGAGTACGAGGACGACGACCAGTCTGATGATGATGACTCCGACCCACCACGAGAGGGAGGGGGAGAGGATGTTGAGCTCGCAGGATTAGACGCAAAGGGCGAGGGACAATCCAATTCCACAGAGAAAACCCACCCCCTCCTCAGGACACACACCACCCAGGGACTACGCCCAGGCGAAACCGTCACGCTCCGCCGGCTCCCGCCCCAGCAGCCTTACACAGCCACCGCCTTCGCGTGCGACCACACCGTGCCCTGCCTGGGCTACCTCTTCAGCGCAGTGACGCACAAGCTGAGGCCCGAGTTCCGCGGCCTGAAGGGGCCCGCGCTGCGCGCGCTGCGGGAGGAGCAAGGCGTGGAGATCACGGCGCCGGTGGCGACGCCCGTGTTTGCCTTTCTGGGCGACACGACCGCGGCCACGCTGGCCGCGGGGCCCGAGTGGCTCGAGCGCGGCGTCCCGGTGGTCATTACAGAGTGCAGTTTCCTGTATGAGGAGCACAGGCGGCAGGCGGAGCGGACGGGGCATACCATCTGGGCGGACCTGGAGCCGGTTGTGAGGAGGTGGCCTGGAACGGTGTTTGTGCTGATGCATTTTAGTATGCGGTACTCGGATGAGGAGATCAGGCGGTTCTTTAGGGAGAGGGATGTACCCCGGAATGTGGTCGTTTGGATTGATGGGGGTGATGAGGGAGGGGGGGGGGATGGTGGGAGATAGGGGGAAGCATGGCAGGATTTTGGGGTTGTTAGACGTGATAGAATAGATGTGGGCGTGGATTGGGAGTTGGGATAGAGTTGGTTTTCAAAGATTGGCGTGATAGATGAGGCATGAATCTACGGAGTCTTCTGCCCCATAAGTAACTGTTCTTTATGTATTCCCAGTGTTTCCTTTGAAGATCGGGTGCTACGAAGCCAAGTCATACTTCCCTCGCTGCTTGAATTTTGTCTGTGAAAATGTTGGGTATCTCGGTCCGAGTAGCCCAACTCGTCGAGCTCGACATTGCTAAGGTGTGCAAACCGCGGCTGGATGTGAAACATAGAGATAATGTAGCAAGCAAGGCGAAGAGCCGACTATCAGTCGGTGCGCCGGTGGGGTGGCCGGGTATGACGGTGCGGATGTTCCAGGCCAGTGTGTCGAATTCAAAGAGGTGGAAGGTGAGTGGGCGGTTAGTGAGGAAGGCTGATACCGCTGGTGCCCAATGTGAGCCTGGAGGGATCCACGGCAGTTGGGGGCTTTGCGAGGGAAAGCACGTATGCATGGCGTTCGACCCGGTCCGGGCCCTGTGGTGCTCCTTCCAGGACCCCGGGAGCAGTAGACTGACTAACCCAGCCGCACCAGTCACAGATACCCAAGGTGCAAGGAGCGGAATATTGTTACGACCGCCATGTGCCTGCAAGCTTGCTCGGGCCTTGGGCCGGCTCGTCCCTTCGGTCATAAGGTATATATGCCAGTCTGCCACTCCGTCAGAACAGTACATGGCTCCCCGTCTTTCACAACTTTCCGCCAGCCTGAGATCAATCACCCATAGTCTGCTTTTTGATTGCTATCCGTCTTTTTCCATCTTCCCCTCCGCCGCGACCAGCGCCTTCTATTAACGACTTCTCGCTCGGGCAGAAGAGTTCACGTGAAGCACGTCATGGATCTATTTACATTACAACCATTGCAAGGGTTCCTCCCTGGCTGGCGCCTGCCCGGTGACATCAGCGGTGCGAACGTCCGCGACTTCCTCAATGAAGGCAACGCCATTTTTTTACTGGCTATCAAGTCCGGTGCGGGTGGGAATTCCGACGAGATAGCCCAGGTGATTCTGTCTCAGGTGAGTCTCTGTTCAAAGCAGCCGTGTCGGCCACTGTCCGGACCAGCCCCTTGCTGACCAAATGCAGAACGGCTCGATACCATACACAGTCGAGCTGAGCGACGGCGAGACACTAGAACTCTGTCTGGTGTCGAACCGGAACGCTTGGCGCATTTTCTGGTCGGGACGGGCCCCGGAAGAGTGGGCTATCCTTACCACAATTCCAATTACTCCAGGCTCCGCCTTGGGGTTTAGAAAGCTCTTCTGCTTGACCGAGCCACGCGGAGGACTCGGGACGCTGGTAGGGCCCGCCATATGGGCCTTTGAGTTCGGGCTGGATGGGTGGTCCGACACGCTCCTCATCGCAGCGACGGGTGTCCACAGAGATACCTTGGAGCCAATCCGGGACACGCAGCTCAGAGTGCCGCTTTGGGTGCGTCGAGAATGGCTAGGCGCCGAGGGGCCACCGGCTTGGAGGTCGACGCCGGTGCTGCGCCTGTATGTGGACTGGGCGAGGATGGAGCAGAGAATCCCTGGTGTCCACACGCATCAGGCAGGCCTGCTCGGGCTCCTCATACTTAGGGGGGGCCCCATCCGGCCACTGTGGTCGACAGCTCGATGGTTAGGGGCAACTCAGGTGCCCCAGCCACCTCGCGTTCCGGACAAGGGGCCTTGAACCAGTCCTCCTGGAACGGGGAAAGCGTCGACACAGGACACAGTTGGCGACGTTTCCGACCTTTCTCAACGCGCGGTTCCCTCCGCAACCTCAATCGAACCTGAAGACATCGCAACCACGATGTACGACCCTTACGGGGGAGCCGATGAAGGGGCTGGAGGTGACAGCTAGGCTGGGCCTAAGCAACCAGCGGCTTTGGAATTGGAGGAGGGCATACCGTTCCGTTCACATGTTCAAAGGGAGTGGGATCGAAATGCTGTTTCTTAACTTCAGCGGATCAGCATAGCATCAGTACAGGCACAGTTATGGAACATGGATACACTCGATAGCTGTTGTTTTATGAAGATAGATTCAATTATGAAAGGCTCGGCTGCTGACTGGAGCCGGAACGCCTCCTCTTATCCGCAAGCTCTCCATTCGTACTCCGCACTCCATCTCAACCCTCCCATAATCGCAACCACCACCGCCAACCCGCCCAACACACTCGCGCTTCCATACACATACGCATGCCTCCTCCTCAGCGCCGCCAGCTCCCCAACCCAAGTCGACACCGTAGTCAAACACCCACAGAACCCATCCTGCACGCCCGCCAGCACCTGGCAGCCAACCAGTCCTCCGCCACCAGCAGCCCCGGAATGCGCTAAATCCCACGCCATAGCCAGCACGCCCGCCCCGGCCAGATTCACCACGAACGTCCCGACAGGGAAAGCAGCGACCCGCCCGTTGAGTTTCAAACTAGCATAAAACCGGACCAAGCACCCCAGCGGCGCAAACACCACCGCAAAAGTGACCTTGCCGCGCCAGTCGGCATGGCCACGCGGCGGGAAGACGGACAGGAGCACGGCGCCGAGCCAGCAGCCCCATCCGAGGAGGCCGGCGGTCCTGTCGAGCGCGGAGCGCAGGCCGCCGCGCGGGCGGAGCGTGGGCGTTAGCGGCGTGAGGGCGATGGCGAGGTGCGCGCCGAGGAAGAGGGCGGATAGCGAGAGCGAGATCGTGGTGAGCGGTACAGCGAGCAGGGCTAGGAAGGAGTAGCCGCCGTTTCTGTTTCGTGGGGCAGAAGAGGGGTCCCGGTCGAGGTCGTTGGATAGCGCGAGAAACATGTCGCGCATGAAGGCGGAGAAGGAGGTGAAGGAGCCGCAGAAGCCGGTTGCGAGGCCGATGTAGAGCGGGATGGTCTTCTTCAGGGCTGCGTGGGCTTTCTTGGCCGCAGCGGCGGTGGCGGTGCCGTTGGCTTTTTCTTCGTCCGTGGAGGTGAATGGGGGTCGTTGCTGTTCGTCGGCGAAGAGCATGCGGTCTTCGGACAGGAAACCCATGACCATACTGCCGGCGAAGTTGGGCCAGATGGAGGAGAAGCCGATGGGAGTGCCCGGGTAGGTGGTGAGCGCCTGTAGCCCGAGCCGGGCGAGTGTGCCGAGGATGGAGAAGAATATTAAGTAGGAGACGGTGTACAGCTGTGTTACGAGCCGGGAAACCTCGAATTTGCCCTCTGGTGGCTTCTCCTCCTCCAGCGGACGTCCCTCAGCGAGAGACCGACGTCTCTCCTGCTCCTGGCTTCTGACTTGCTCTAAGGATCGAAAACGACAGATGGGCTCCTCATATGGATTCTGGACGGGCGAGACATCTGCCGCCTCATCTAGATTGGTGTAAGTGTCCGGAACATCGTAGACGGCCCGAGAAGCGGTGGATGACCGCGGAGAGTGCGGGTGATACCGCGCGTTCCCAAGAGGGAATGTTGAGGCATGCTGCGGAGAAGGACCGGTCGTGGGCGCCAGCGGCTCGTCGAGGTTGCCATATGACTCCGGCGGATTGTATTCCACTGCCTTCGCGATTGCGCGGCGACCATCCTGTGCGCTAGACGCCATCCCCTCCTCCCGATGATGGGACTCCGCCATGTCACAAATCGCGGCCATACAACAGAATGTCTCAGTTTATGTCGAGTCGATTCAGTCCAGGCGCTCCGTACCTCCGCGGATCAAGCAGGGCATGATCACTCGTTGTGAGACGCCGATTGACCAGCAACTTAGGGCCGCCTGAGCACCCGTCACTCGAATCTGGAGCGGACAAAAATCAGACGGACCGGGGATGTCGCCGGGTTTAGACCGGGACCTTGAGGAATACCACAATAGAAAACAGTGAAGTACGAAGTACTGTGCACGTACTGTGTACATACCTCAAAGTGAGTCTCGCGGCCAGAGTGGACCCCCGGTTATCTGTATGACGCTTAGTTATCTTATCATGAATGGGTCCCGCATTGCTTAGCTTGGAGAGCCCCGCTCTCCGCACCGTCATCTTGTCACGCGGAGGCAGGAACAGATGCAATCGCGCAGCCAACAGAGCCGGCTAGTCTTTCCGGGACCTGGCAATCGCCGTCTTTGATTCCGGCATGGGTCACGGTCCTTTGCTGCCCGCTTACTGGGAAGGTTCCCGGATTGAGAGCTCATTAGTAGTGCCCGCGGCGGGGTGACTTGTCCAGCCAAAGCAGGGCGATACTAGTACCCTGCCCGCATGCAGCGAATCAAGCACCTGCACGATCCTCTGCCGACGCCGGTTTACGTACAAGTCGGGACCATATAAGAGGTGAGAGACAGAACAATCCAGAGACACTGTTCTGGCTGCTAGTCCCATCCTCGCACCTCAAACCACACCCCAGCCTTGACTCGTGGTCAGCCTAGAGCCCTCCTTCCTCAGTCCCAGTTGCGAGCCACCTTTAGCAGAAGATCTGTCCTTCAGACATACGCGAAGCGGATCACTATGTCCAACCTGCCGCCCAACGTCCACGTCTCGCAGCACCCCTGTCTGCTTGCGAAACTCAGCCAGCTGCGGTCAAAAGACACAGCTGCCAGAGACGTCAAGGCATTAATACATGATATTACTCTGATCGTGGGCTGCGAGGCGCTCGCCAAGGGGCTCACGAGTGTTTCGGGCTCAACGGTTCGTCGACCCCTCCCACAACTCTCCCGCGCAGATCGGGTTCCAGTCTAACACTGCAATCGCAGGACCAAACCCCCCTCGGCTTCGAGTACGAAACGCGCCAAATTCGACCAAGCACCCTCTCGCTCGTACCCATTCTCCGCTCCGGCCTGGGTATGGTCGAAGGTACCTACCACGGCCTCCCTCACCTCACTCTCCCTTACACCTCCACCACTCGCTAACTCCCCCTTTAGCAATCCAAACCCTCCTCCCGGACCCGGTCCCCGTCCACCACCTCGGTCTCTTCCGCGAACCCGAGACCCTTCTCCCAGTCGAGTACTACAACAACCTCCCGAACCACGTCTCCAGCGCCGGGTCGGCGTCCAGCCTGGCCATCATTCTCGACCCGGTCATCGCCACAGGCGGGACCTGTGCCGCGGCCATCCAGACACTGCGCGAGTGGGGCACCCAGCGCATCATTGTGATATCCGTGCTGGGCGCCGCGCCGGGTGTGAAGGCGGCCGCTAAGGAGTGGCCTGAGGGCGTGGAGATTTGGCTCGCAGGCGTGGACCCAGACTTGACGGATCGCGGGATGATCAAGCCGGGGCTCGGGGATGTGGGGGATAGGCTTTTCTTGACGATCGGCAAGTAGGGTAGCTGGTAGGCAGGGATTGGATTGAATAGAGTGTCGTTTTTGAGTACTGGACCTGTGATGGCTTGTGGCTTGGGTGGTGCTGGCGATGGGTGCTATATTCCCATCCATCTAAGAGCCAGAGAGGCTGTTACAACGAGAAAAGGGGGCAGTACGATTCAGCGCCAAGGGTATCCTACGTCTGACATAACCCCATCTCAGTACTGTTACAAGGCACGCGGCCGTTAACCCGGGGCGCACGCCTCCTCATCGACCAACGTCCCCTCCTTCCAGCAGTCCTCAACCCACTTCGCTGATACAACTCTTGGCACCGCTCTCCGCGAGCTAATCTTGTACCTCACATCGGCCGCCACCAGCCTTTCAGACGCTGCGGTGTCCTCATTCCCACCAACAACAACCACGTGCGTGATCCTGTTGTCCTCAATATCATCCGCAATCTCTCCGTTCCCAAACCGGACATAATTCCCCAGCTTGAGCGCCATGGTCTCGGGCACCCCTTCGCCGAGCGCAAAGTGCACGCGGCACCTCCTGAACATGAAGCTGTTCAGCTCGTCCAGGCCGTGGCCCCGCTCTTCTAGCTGGTCAAGGAAGTGGTTCACATCGAACTCAGCCTTCTCGTCGTCCGACACATCCATCCCATCCAGGATCTCCCTCAGCTCATCCACCCCTACGTCCCGTGCATAACTGTCCCCATACTGATCTGTATTCTCGGCAGCGACCTTCATCATCTCCTTGGTTGCGTAAAACATGTGGCTCTCCTCGAAGGGAAGGAGATAGCCCTCCCCTCCGCTCTGCTCGAGACAGTCAAACACCCACTTGGGGCGCACAATGTCCACATCACCCGCCCGCTTGAGGCTTGCCACCTTGACGACGTTCTTATCCGCCAGAAGGATCATGCCCGACCCTTTGTCCACCGCCTGGTGTATCTTCCCGCCATTCTCCTTGATCAACCTCTCCAAGTCCGGCTTGGCCATCTTTCTGGGCTTGAGCGCTTCCGAGAGGACACAGAAGTCCAGCCCCTGGAACAGCGCAGTCCTGGGCTTCTTGACCTCCAAGAATTCGGGTGGCGCAGAAGCCGGATCCGCCGCACCGGCAATCACCAGCTCGCGCTTCTGCCTTTTCGCCGGCTTGCGCTTGCGGTTCTCCATCTCCATGGCCTTGCGCTCCTTCTCCTCCTGCTTGACCTTGGTGCGCAGCGCCTCGAACTCGTCCACGTCCATGCCGGCGTTCCACGCCTTGTCGAGCCGCAGCTTGCGGAAGCGCGGGAAGCGCAGCGTCCAGCCCATGGCGAACTGGTCCGACGGCGCGAACGATGCGGCCTTGATGGAGATGACGAGCGATTCGCGGGGGCGGATCCACACGTCGGGCCGTTCGTACTGCAGCCGCTCGCCGCCGCCGAGCTCGATGAATTCCGAGGGCGGGTTCGCCGCGTCCCAGTCCTTCCACTTGCCCTCCGTGTGGTGCCGGATCTCGGCGTAGTCCTCGGCCTTGAAGCCGCCGCCGACCTTGCAGAAGCTGAGGCACTTCTCGCGGCTGGCGGCGGCGCCCGACCGCACAAAGTTCTCGCTGACCCGCAGGCCGCACAGGAAGCTGGACAGGCTGCCGCCGCGCCGCCCGGAGCCGTAGTACCCGCCGATGACGACGCAGTCGAGCGACTCGCCGTACTCGGACATATACTCGGGCTTGACCTTGATCCAGTCGTTGTTGCGGCTGTTGAGCTGGTACCGCGAGCGCGGGTTCTTGAGGACCAGCCCTTCGGAGGCCTCGGCGACCACCTTGCGGAGCAGGGGCTCGATGGCGTCGGCGGACGTGGCGGATTCGTGCGGGTGGATTTCCAGTCGGCGAGGCTCGCCCTTGACGGCTCGCTCGAGTGCCCGGTGGCGGTCGGCGAGCGTGTACTCTGTCAGGGACTTGTCGTTGAGGAGGAGGATGTCGAAGACGCGGTAGAGCGGTCGTGGGCCGGTCTGAAAGGGGTTCTTCTGCTGGTCCAGGGCAGCCGTCTTGAGCGTGCCAAAGGGCACCATCTTGTCAACCTCGGGGTCCCAGGTGATCATCTCCCCGTCGAGGATCATGTTGCGGACTCCGCTGTCGAACGCATTCTTTAGATGTCTCGTAAGGGCTGAGTTGTCGTCCTCCAGCCCGCTGCCGTACAAGTACGTGTAGTCCTTCGCCTTTCGCGACCAGAAGGCGAACCTGTACCCTCCCGGCACGGAGTCGTCCTCCTGCATGTGCATCTGCATCCTCTCCCCGTCGAGCTTCTCCTCGATCCAGAACTCCGGATCCTCCTCGGTAACTCCCAGGTTCGCCATCAACTTCGCAAACGTCGTCGTCATCTGGAACTGCGCCAGCTGCGGCTGGAAGCACGACATGAGCGTCACCCCGGTCTCCTGCTGCTCCAGGCGAAACTCCGGATCGTACAGCTCCCAACACACCCTCCTCAGACTCGACGAGACGCTGAACAACGCCTCGGCATCCGGATGCCACAACCCCAGGAACGTCCGCTCTGTCGCGCCAACCTTCATATCCTTCAAGATAATCCGCACCAGCCACATCAACTCCTCGGCATTCATCCCCTGATAGAACTCCTCAAAGATGGGCAGCTGCTCCGCCTCGCCGCTCGCGCCAGCGAGACGATCCAGCATGACATTGACCTCCCCGATGGTGAAATTCCCCGGCTCAGTCCTCATCTGACGTTTCCCAACAATCTCAAAACACCTCCCCGCAAAATCCCCCGCCGTACTCCTACTCCCACCACCACCACCTCCTCCTCCTCCTCCTCTTCCGCCTCCGCCTCCCCCACCCTGCCCCCCACCGCCAGGCAGCTTCCAATGCATCAGCGCGTAGCCGTCCTCCGAGTTGCGGTCGATCTTCATGACCTTCACCAGCAACTTGCCGATGCCGCTCTCCTTCAGGCCATACACGCCGCGGTCGCGGTCCTTGTCCGGCAGGATGAGGCGCATGGCCGGGTAGAAGTCCGGCCCGACCTCCGCGCGCCAGCGGGCCATGAAGCGCTCGATGATGTGGCGGCGCTGTTCATGGTAAGACAATTTGGTGGGGGCGTTGCCTTTGAAGCCACGCCGGGCGCGCGCCGGAGCAGAGGCGGCGGCCGTGGTCGGTTTGCAGTCTATGAGCGGGTTGAAGAGGGATAGGTAGAGTTCGGAGAAGGGGAGGGTTTTGGAGTGGTTGCGCGGCCGGTTGGGGAAGCTAAGGTATATTGCGTCAGTCCCGGGTGTTGTGAGCAGAGGGGATAATGATGATGATGGTGTTATGTGATATGGCATGGGGGAGGAACCTTACTGCTCGTCGATCTCTTCTAGAGTAAGAGGGCCGCTGCCGTACTGCTTCTCATCTTCTTCTATCGCGTCGACGTCGGGGGATTTGGCGCGTTTGGTTCTGCTGCTCATCTTGGTTCTATAGCTCGGCGCGGTTGACAGATCTGGATTGGACGAATGAGAATGAAGGTTCAAGTGACGAGGTTCAGCCGCCTGTTATTCATTCCAATATCCAAAGTAGTTAAGGAATCATGAGAATCTGGGCTTCTCACTAGAATTCGCAAAGTAGTATGTATTTGAGTGATTGATGAAAGGTCAGTGGCTGTCGGTGCCTGTGTGTATATGAACTCTAGGCAGCAAACACATATATAACCCTAACCCTAGGTGTCGCCGACGTCATGAAGGAGGTGCGGAAATTCGTTCTTGGGATGGGATTCCATTCCTCTCAATTAACAGTTGTTTGTTCCGCTTCACACACCACTGAGTACGATAACCACTGTGATGAAGCTGAATGTGCAAGCAGGAACGTGCAAAAGCAATGGATAGGTATACTATGGTACACAACCCTAGGAGACAAGCTAAGGGAAGGAAACATGGACCACGGGGCCCAAAGTATTATTCCTCTTCCGCCGAAGACTGATCAATCTGGTTTCTCCTCCCAACTACAAACCAATCTTCCTCAATCCCGTTTGCATCCGTCAGTAACTCATCGCCTCGATTAGGTATCACAATCCCGCATATCCTCCTCGCATCCTACTTTACTCCTTTTACCTCGCCTAGAACTGGCCACCAGCCGACTCTTGGTCACCGCCCAGTAACAGCAGCATCACCTATCCCCCCACCCTAATACGTGCTCATGGCAGCCGGGTTGGTAACAGACGGATTGACCTTGGGGCCTTCATTGAGCGTGTTCTCGTGGAACGCACTGCCGTGCGGGTTCGGGAAGTTACCGTCGAGGGTCTTACCGCTCAGCGGCGGAGCACCGTTACCGGCACCATTTCCGTGTTGCTCGTAGAAGTTGCCGTCGTTAGTGTGAGCGTCATCGGCACCGTAGCCATAATTCTTGTGCGGGTCGGCCGCGGCGTGCGGCTTGCGCACGATCTGGGGCGCAGGTGGGATATCACGGCTCTTGGCAGCGTTACCGATGGAGAAGACGGGGCTCTCCCACTTGTCGCCCTTGCGGGCGAGGTCCTTGTATTCCGTGGCCTTGGAGCTGATGCCGCCCGGCAGGTGGATGTTGGGGAAAATACTATCCTCCTTGGTAACGGCGTAGTTCATCTTCTTGTCCGCGACTGCGTCCTGGGCCTTCTGCTTGCCCTGCATGATCCGCTTCTGCGCCGCGGTCACGTACCGGTTGTAGATATTGGGCACGTGTTCCGGATCCTTGAGGGCTTGCTGCACAGCCCGGTCGGCCTCCTGCTTGATTTCGAACAGAATGCTGTCCAGTCGCGCGGCCTGGTCTTTGATAGCCTTTTCCAGTGCCTTCTGCAGACCGGGGCGCAAGACCTTGAGCATAATCGGCTTGAAGAGGCCGAACAGCATCTTGTGGTTGGACTTGACGAGCTTGATGTTCAGGTTCATGATGTTAACGTCCACCTTATCGATCTTGAAGAAGCTATGCTTGTCGCTCTCATCTGGCGAGGACAGCTTCATCCGGAACGTGAGGCCGTCTCCAGCCAGGAGGAAGTTGGCCACTCCCGTATCCGTAAGGGAAGGGAAGCCGTGCTTGCGTTTGATGTAGTAGCTGACATCCCGGAGGTCCATTTGGATGCCGGCTACTTTGACGTCAATCGAGTGCTTGCTCTTGCTGGCGATCTTCTTCCGTCCCCAGCGCACGTAGTTCTCGCTGGCGACCTCGAGAACGTTGGGCATGAAGTTGTCGCTCTCCAAGACAAGGTTCTCGATCACAGCATCAATCTCAGAGTCCGAGTACTCGATCCGCGGCACCGGGACGTAGGCAACATTCTCGAAAATGGCCGGCAGGATCACGTCCTGGAGATCTTTGAGCAGATGAGGCTTGAAAGTCGGCTTGCCGTTCTCGTCGTTCCCGAGGTCGTTGAAGAGCTTGGTCATGGAGTCGGCAAGCGCCTTGTTCTGCGGGTCTTGGTCGAACTGATCGGCCAGGAACTTGATCTCATCCACGATGCGGTCGGTATGCCCGCGGTACTTGTTACGCAGGAGGTAATTGCCCTCGTCATACAGACGGTGCCACTGGGCGTTGGAATCGTCGTCCAAGATGTAGCCCTGCTCCTGCAGGCAGCGCCGAATGAAGCTGTTGAGGCTCTTGAACCAGTTCTTGAGCTGAGGGTCACGGTCCGCGTCCTCGTAGATGGTGTTGATGGACGACCACAAATCGTCAGTGGAGGTGCCATTGGCAAACCGCTCAATCAGGGTCTATGGCAGACTGTCAGCAAAACGTCTCTTGATTTGTGCATGCTTTTGACGTACCTTGAGGTCCGTTTCGGCCTGGACCAAGTTAGACCGAGCACCCTTAACGGTGTCTGTGCTTCCCCTCGCCAGTCGGTTGGCATGGTTGCCGTACTCCTCGGCGAGGTCTAACAAGGTGTTGACTGCCTGATAGTAATCAGGGTGCTGCTGGCACTCAAGGATCATTTTCTGCGGTAGACGTTAGACTAGGATGGTCAACAACTGGCTGGGACCGACATACCTTGAGACGCCAGATGGTCTGCTCACGACGCTCCTGCGGCATCTTGTGGTTGAAATAGTTCCTCAAACGCTCCCGGTACTCATCACGCCTTGCCCTGGCCTTCTCCTTGGTCTCGTCGTCGAGGTTCTGGTCCACATTACGCTTCAGCGTATCCTTAGCGGATTGGGCACCTCCGACCGCATCGACTCCGGAAGAAGGACCGTCCCTGTGCTGGGCATCCTGCGCGGCGGTGGTTGCCAGGTCTCTGGGGTCATTGGAACCTGAGGGGTGGGCCTCGGATGTCCCCTGATTTGCAGCAGATCGAACATCTTCCTTGGGGTTGCCTTTGTAGTACTCCTGCAGTTTGCTCTTCACCGTGTCCTTGGACATATCAGGGGCATCATGCCAAACGTTATCTTCGGCGGGGCGGTCAATCTGCGCCAGGTCTTCTTCGCCGGGCCTGACCCGCGCGGCGGCGTTCGCGGCGGCGTCACCGGCCATATCGCGGAGAAGAATAGTAGCATCATTGACTTTAGGGTGTCAGCATGTTTGTTATCTGTGAACGGAATCTTGGCAAATGGTGACATACGAAGCTTTCGGAACTGTCCGTTAGTGATAATGAGTGTTCCCAGGGTGCGCAAACCCTCGAGGGCCTGATGACCGTGGCGCTGCGCTGTTTCCTTATCGACGGGCGCAGACAGAGAACCGGCGTCGAACTGCTGTGTCTGCCAAATGAAGTCTTGGAGTAGGTTGCCTTCATTCTTGGACAGCAGCAGATTCTTGGCCTGTGTCACTACTTCGCTGACATCTTCCACAAGTCTCCGTCCCTCAGCTGAGAGCTTCTGGGAAGGGCTCGAGAGCGCCTTGGACTCGAGGAAGCTGTTCAAGGCGACATCGATCTGGTCGTTCTGTGCAAGGTGTCAGCCATATCAGCTAGGTTAGTCTCTCGGAGCAGCAAGGATACGAACCGAGGGAACTTTGCCGTTCTGGAAGGCGCTGATGATGCCGTAGATCTGGAGCTTGCGGTTCACGTCCGCCTCCTTTTGCTTGATATCGATGGGCTTGTTGACATTCGGAGGTGCCATGCTGGGCGACCGATTTTGATTGATAGAGTAGGGTTTGGGTATCACAAAGAAAAGAAGTGATTGTAGTAGCGAAAAGCGAGACTTGGGGGTATCAAACGCAGTGGTATCTTGGTTCTTCGAAGGGAGTAGACAAATTTCGGAATGAACTCTGAGAGTCGGTTGTGGTGGAGCAGCTGCAGGAGAGGGCGCATGAGGTGTGCCGTTTATAGCGGGCAGCTGGGTGGTTTGCGAACGAAGCTCGAGTGACGTGACCGTACGTAGCACCTGTGAAATGTGGAATGCGTCATAGGTTTCCAAGTTGTCAACCGCGAGAAGCTTCAGATTGGTCGGAGCCAATCCCTTACTTCTTCAAAGGGAAACTGTGCTGCGCTCGAAAACAGGAAGGCAGATGGGAGGGAATGCGTCACAGCTCCCACTACTTTACCTGCTTTGTTGCCAGGCTGCTTAAATTCACATAGATCAAACATGGCAAGGACTGTGATTGGGCTTGTTGATCAATTCACCGGTCCTATTCACCTCGGTGTCAACAGTGATTCTCATTTTCACAATAGTGTAAGTTCTGAGGTTTGCCAATCGTCATGCCAACCAAGAGAAACACTTGATTTTACACTCGCCGTAACCACGCCCTCTTGAATGAGCAATTGTCCCAACCCGAGCGCATTCTATAACCATTATTTATTTCAAAGGAGCATGTACTTCGTGCGGTTGCATGTGTGTTATTAGGATGGTTCTCACCTGTCGTCAAAGAGAGAGTTGAGCGAAGTGGATCGTGACATCATGACAGCGGGTCCAAGGGTGGTTGCATTTGAGGCCCCACAAAGGCCTACCAGCAGCCGTATGCTGCATGAAGCTGCTCGCCAGCCTATCGTCTCTGTGAATTTAGAATCTCGCCATGAGGAAGCTTGATCCAAACAGTTCATCAAGCAAGACCGACTGGCTTTACGCACGCACCATCGTATGAGGTAGGCGAGCCGTTACTTAGGTAGTACTACCACCGCAATACCTAGCGCCTTCTGGGCAAGTGAGGGCTAGGGTCTGGTGCTGTTGTCAGGTTTCATTACCAGCAAACTTCAAAGTCAACTAAGGTAAGCTACACACCATCTATGCCAGCAAGCCATCAGTGCCATCCTACCTAAAATGTCACCTTGCATTGACCCATCATTCTACATTAATTCAAGCCCAGAAGGAAATTAGAGGGAAAAACGGAGCGAAGGGAAGAGAGTCAAGCTGGTAACGAGCGTCATAACCACGGGTTTACACCACTGCCCTTGCCCAGGGTTGAGTACTATCCCGAACTTATCGTATACTACCTGTAAAACAATGTGCCTGACGGGGTTGCCGACCTCACCCCGGAATACATCTTGCTCTAGACTCCGCTTGGGCTAGCCGAAGGGAGGGTATGTACCTGAGGCGGTTACAATCAACGTACTATGGCACACGTTTCCATATCGTCTCTTGAGCACTCGATGTCAGAGCACATCACATCCTCCCTTTTTGGTGACATCCTCATTTCACAGATTGCGGCTTCTCAGCCGGCTATTACCGTATCCCCTGTACTGTATCCCATAGTTTCACTGCTGAACTCCAACGTGTAATTTGGGTGACGATGCCATCAACAAAGACTCAAAATGACCAGCTCCAAGGCAATCTTGGCAGCCGACACTCCCACAGGACGCAGGGAACCGAGAGCATAGGATAACGTTATCTGGTATGTAGAGTATGCTACAAGCAGTTCTGTCCTCTGCAGCAACTCAATAGCATTGGATGATCTGAGCCGGCCATGTGATCCTCAGTGTCCGGCACAATGTGACGTTCACCACAGGAATGATGATGGGAGAAAGAAGGGACCCTGCCTCGTGCCTGCGAGAAAGACGACTCCATTGAGCCATACCAAGAACAGTTAGGGAGACCCTTCATTTCCGGAAACTCGGAACCAGGTCACATGACCTTGAGAAAATTCTTGGAAACGCCACAATTGCAGGCTACCCCGGCATTGGCGCGCTGGCGGCCGCGACGGGAAAGCCCGCTTCAGGTCGGACGACATCCCAAGTCCGCTCTTCATCCTCAACCCCACAGCCTTACTCGTCGACTCAGCATCCTTTGCTACCACGCGCTCACTTTTCTCTGCTGTCTCTCACTACGATTATCATATTCTGCATTTTAGCAATCATCTCTATCATTGTTCTTTTGCAACAACTCCCTTCCTTACAGCCAACTCAGAAGCATATCGCATACATTGTCAGCAGCACACTAGCGTACCAGCAACGACATCTTATAACCGCGAAAATAACACAATGAGCATTTTTGGCAAAAAGTCAAAATTCCAGATCAAGACCGAAGTACGCATAGTCAAGCAGGCCGTCGACCCGACCGCGCAAAGTAAGGCTGCCGGGGCAAGGAAGGCTGCCAGCGGCGCAACCTCCAACGGAGGAGGTCGCGTGTCCTCCCCGGGCGGCGTCCACCACGCCAACAGACCGCATGCGTCGCGCAACGGCCCCGCCGTTCAGGTTAAGCGCCTACAGGTTACCTCCGCTTCCACAACACCAGAACCCAGGCGCTCCCCATCCTCCTCCCTATTAAACCCGAGCCGAAAGCGCCGGACGCCCGCCAGTGCCAGTAGCCGCTCCCCTGCTGCGATCGCTAGTCCCGCTCTCAGCGAGTCGGAGCCTGGGTCCGACGACGACGACGACGACTGGAGAGAGCGGTTGGATCCGACCAAGCGGCGGAAGAGGACGCACACCAGCACCGAGGAGGACCCCAACCGGCGGCTGAGACACCCGAATATATGGAGTGGGCAAGGGCAAGGGGAGGAGGGGCACGAGGAGGGCGAAAGGTTAGGGATTGTGCATGCCGTCGATGTCGCGTCGCTGCGGGATAGGTGTCAGCCTGTTATGAGGCTGGGGCAGGACGAGGTTGGTGTGAGCCTGCGGTATCCTGGGGCGAATATTCTCGAGAGGTAAGGGTCGGCTATTTCTTCTGTGCCGAGAAGTGCTGAAGTGCTAACCGTCTTCAGGTACGAGCTCGTATGGGGCAAGGATAAGGTCGACGGTGCCCTCGACATCATGAAGGTCGTGAAGCTTGTGGCCTCAATATACCTCACCGATGAGGAGGCGAAGCCGTTCCTCGATCCCAATAACGGCATATACCGTCGGCTGGAGAAAAGTAGAAACACCAATGACGGGAACGGCTTCAAGGCCGCTGTCCAAGATTTTAACGGCCAGCTCTTGGCCCTTCAGAAGAAGGGCGTCATAGCTAAGAACGTCGGCGCTATGCGAGGTGTTCCCCGGGAGCTGGTCGATTTTATCTTAGACCAAGTATACGACCGCACCGTGGCGCCTAGAGTTGAACTGCTTGCGAAGTATGAAAACGGCTCGGATAACGTCTATGGGGAGCTACTCCACCCCTTCATCTCGGACATTTTCGAACGGACGAAGTTGACCTCCGGCAAGGTTTTTGTCGACCTCGGCTCAGGCGTCGGCAACGTGGTGCTTCAAGCGGCGCTGGAGAGGGGGTGCGAGAGTTGGGGCTGCGAGATGATGGAGAACGCGTGCAACCTCGCCGAGGCGCAAAAGAAGGAGTTTACGGCTCGTTGCCGACTCTGGGCCATTGCTCCGGGTGAGGTCCATCTCGAACGTGGTGATTTTCGTAAGAATGAAAAGACGCTGGAGGCACTCAAAAGGGCTGATGTGGTCCTGGTCAACAACCAGGCCTTCACCTCGCAGCTCAACGACCACCTTGTCAACATGTTCTTGGACCTCAAGATTGGGTGCAAGATCGTGTCGCTCAAGACGTTCGTGCATGACAACAAAATCGCCGAGAACGATGTCGCGTCGTCCATTCTGGAAGTGGAGCACTTGACATACCCCGAAGACTATGTCAGCTGGACCAACGCGCCGGGGACGTTCTGCATCTCGACGAGGAAGTGAACCCCTGCTTGATGTGCCGATCAGCGATGCGTTGGTAACTCTGGATGCATTTTCAGGAGTACAGATTCGTTGGCTGGAAAGGCGCCTGGAAAAGGTTTGTTTGCAGATACAAGCGAATACCTGTTGCAGCGGTATCTCTCTGTGCATAGACTTGTGTATGACTCTGGGAAGGTAGAATTGGGATGGTAACGGGAGTGAGTAAGAGGGGCTTGGATTAGACGTATAGTGTACATACCTTAGATGGAGACCAGTCTCGGATTTCAACAGAGCGGTGCTTTCGCTTGTGCCCTGGGGTGGACATCCTTCCTGGATCTCACTGAACATCTCCTTTAAACCATTCCTACCTCTTCCTTCCAAACAGCGGCTCGTTCGCCAAGTTCATTGCTTCGGCCTCCTGCCCTACCCGCTTCATGAACCTCTCGACGAGCTGTTTGTTCTCGGCCTCCTTCTCGGCCCGCTTTTTCTCTACTATGTCGAGTTGCATGTTGAGCACCGCTAGCTCGTCCTGGACTTCAGCCACCAGTTTGTTCTTTGCTCGCAGCTCTTCCTCGCGGTCGCGCAGCTTAATAGTGAGAGTGCGCCGTTCCGCCGCGAGGTCGCGGAGGGCCTTCGAATCCAGGGCTGTCTTGGCGCGAAGACGGGCGAGTTCTTCTTCGGCGGCTTGGAGGCGTTGCTGGAATTGGCCCTTTGAGCGGAGCGCCTCGGCGAGCTCGATGCGGAGGCGGGCTTCCAGGGGGGTGTCGTCGGCCGTATCGCTTGTTGCTGTTGGTGCTGGCGCCGGTGAGCCTTTGCTTGGCGCCGAAGGGGGGGCTGCGGGCGCCGCGGGCTCGGATTGGAGCTGGAAAGCTGCCTTCTCGGCTTCGAGAACGGAAACTCGATCGAGCAATTGCGAGTCTGCAGAAGTTGAGAGACGACGATCAGCCTAAAAGACCTCGTAGACCTGCTTGACCGTTTGCCGTGAACCCGGGCCCAAGAGGCAATGGCGGGGCTTTCTACTGACATGCCGCGATAAGCTCCTGATCGACAGGGTGTTGCTTTTCGGCATCCCTGATGCCGGCGAGATATTCTTGTCTCCAGTCAGCCATAATGGTTGTCTCCCAGTACTGACAAAATTATGCACCCACGAGGGGAGAAAGGGACCAGACCAGCGAAAGACAGACTGAGCTGTGGGAAATGAGGTGGTTGATGACAGCTCCCGGAGCTTCTCGCCATCGACCCCGCGATCTGCGGACAGGGTTAGGCGGACTTGGCGTGCAAGAGCAAGGGTTACACAGTGCGAAGTGTGCTGGGTCCATGTTAGCTTTCAGGCAGCCGGGAGCTTCAGTCGATGTCTCATTCAAACAACATATCAACCCACCGGCTCAGGATCGAGCATTCACTCTCTTCATACCTAAGCATGGGAAGATGACGCACGATGGACGTCGCTCATCCCACTGCAGGCTGGGAACAGCTTGGTGAGCGCTTTTACCGCAAGATCCAACTCTACACCCAAGTGTTTGACCAGGACTTGGACCTCGACAACTATCTTGTCGCTGGTGCTCCATATGGCGGTGCTATTGGTGAGTTGCCCCGAAGCCGACCAACCGGGCAACCACGCTCATGGCGTTTGAATTAACGGGGCCAGCTCTCTACCGCGACGAGGAGAAGTTGATCGCCTTCCAACCAACGAGATCGTCCAAGCCGAGCATCGACATTTACAGCTGCGCGGGAAAGCTAATCCGCCGCATCAACTGGGACCAGGGCTCCATCAGGGGGCTCGGCTGGTCCGAGGACGAGAAGCTCCTCGTTGTCACGGCGGACGGCACTGTCAGGTGTTACTATAACTTGCAGGGAGAGTTCTCCCAGTTCTCCTTGGGCAACGGTGCCGACGAGGCGGGCGTCAAGTCATGCAGATTCTATGCCCACGGCCTCGTTGCCCTCTTGAGAAACAATGCACTGGTCACGGTCTCGTCATACGACGAGCCGCGTCCCAAGCTCCTGGCACAACCTCCGGAGGGCCAGATCCACTCATGGAATATCATTCCGCCTGCCTACACGCTTTCTCGCTCGGTCGAGGTGCTCCTCAGCATCAACGAGACTATCTACATGTGTGATGCTAGCGAATGCGAGGATCGCTTCCTGGACATCGGGCCCTTCAACCACATTGCCGTGTCGCCAAATGGAAAATTCTGCGCGCTCTACACGACGACCGGCAAGGTTCATGTCATCACTAGCGATTTTCAGACCCGCTTGAGTGAGCATGACTCGCGGTCCAAAATCCCGCCCAAGTACTTCGAGTGGTGCGGCAATGACGCGGTGGTTATTGCGTGGGAGGATGAAGTTCACCTCGTAGGGCCAAGTGGTTCGTTGGCCAAGTTCTATTACGATAGTGGCCGGGTGCATATCGTTCCCGGTGCGTGTGCCCATCTGCCGTATTTTCCCTTCCCGTGGCCCCGTTCCTGACCAGAGGCAGACTACGACGGAGTCAGGATCATAGCCAATGATACCTGCGACTTTCTTCAGAAGGTACCCGACGTAACCGAAGAGGTGTTCCGCCTAGGCGCTGATTCGTCGGCATCCATACTCCTAGATGCTGTAGAGCAGCTCGAGATGCAATCGCCAAAGGCTGATGACAACATTCAGCTGATCAGGCCTAATCTTGTCGAGGCAGTAGACACATGCGTGCAGGCCGCCGGCCAGGAATTCAGCGTGCATTGGCAGAAACAGCTCCTCAAAGCCGCTTCTTTCGGCAAGTCGGTTCTCGACATCTACAACAGCGATGACTTCGTGGACATGTGCGAAACCCTTCGCGTCCTCAACGCCGTCCGCTTCTTCGAAATTGGCTTGCCAATATCCTACGAACAATACCAGCGTCTCTCGCCGTCGGGCCTCATTGCCCGCCTTCTGAATCGTCACGAATACCTCCTGGCCCTCCGGATTGCCAGCTACCTGCGGCTGCCAACAGATCGGATCTACATCCACTGGGCAGCTTCCAAAGTCCGGCTAGGATCTGAGGATGACGATGCCATCTGCAGAAAGATCGTTGAGAAGCTGTCAGGAAAACCGGGGATCTCCTTTGAGGCAATCGCCCGTGCAGCATACGATGAAGGTAGACGCCGGTTAGCCACCGAGCTGTTGAACCATGAGCCACGCGCTGGCCGTCAGGTGCCGCTTCTCCTCAGCATGGAGGAAGACGAACTGGCCCTAGACAAGGCCATCGAGAGCGGCGACACAGACCTGATCTGCTTCGTCCTGCACCAGCTGAAGCGCAAACTGCCCCTGGCAGACTTTTTCCGTGTCATCAACAGCCGACCCACGGCCACAGCCTTGGTGGAAGTGTCCGCGCGACAGGGTGACGACGACGGCCGCGAAGACACCACGCTACTCAAGGACCTCTACTATCAGGATGACCGCCGCTTAGAGGGAGCAGCCGTGTTCATACGCGAGGCCTTGCGTCAGCCCGAGGGCCGGACAGCAAGCGACAAGCTCTCTCTCGCGGCGAAACTGCTCTCGGATAATACCAAGGAGCATGCATTCGAGCTCGGCGCACTCAAAGAAGCAACCACGCTGCTTCGTATGCAGGAAGCTTTCGATCGCGATCTGACAGACAACTTCACCGGGCTGTCAGTGAACCAGACCATGTTTAAGCTGATCCGGCTCGGGTACCACGGCAGGGCGAAGAAGATCCAGAGTGAGTTCAAGGTACCCGAGAAGGTGGCCTGGTGGATCCGGTAAGTCATGACCTTCTCTCTCTGTAATCGGCACTAACCCGGGGTCATTCCAGACTACAAGCCCTCGTCGCGAAGCGGGATTGGAACGAAATCGAAGAAATATCCCGCCAACGAAAGAGCCCCATAGGCTGGGAGGTACGATCTCAACCTCCCCCTCCCCACCTTCTACGTTTTCCCCGCCTGTATTCACAACTAACAGACCACTCCCCCCCTCCCCAGCCCTTCTTCAATCAGACACTACAAGCAGGCAATCCCCGTCTGGCAGCCACCTTCATCCCCAAGTGCACAGGCCTTGAGCCAGGCCAGACCATCTCGATGTACGAGAAGTGCGGCATGCGAGTCAAGGCTGCCGAGGAGGCTGTCAAGATCAAGGACGCCGAAGCATGGAACAGACTGCTGGAGGCCGTGGGCAGGGGAACCTCGGAGGGGAGAGAGATTGAAAGGTTGGGTGCAGCTGTGTTCAAGAAGTGATAATGGCCCTGTTTCTATCTAGCATGTTGGTTTCTCTTGAATACCTTAGGTAGTAGGATTACCCGATGCATTTGGGGCGAAGCCAGCGTGAGTGCGGATGTGGTTTTGACGAATATCCATGTGATATTCTAATCATCTATGTCTGTGGATTGAAGTGTACGGTTTCGGTCTCACCCGGTGTGCCATCTCGCGCGTCGAAGTCTCGGACTACTATCTATTCTATCGACTACAAGGCTGTTGTTTTCACTTCGGATAAGATTGGGGAACAGCCTGGCACCACTCAAGTGTTCGACCAATGTGGGAATGGAACGAAGTACGAGGGAGTGAGCCCTGACAAGGGATGGGGAGAAACAAGGTAGAATATATAAAAAAGCCGGGCTCAGACTTGTGAGCGTTCTCTTTGCTTGTTACTCCTCGCGTTGACGACCCTTATACAGCCATGGTGCCTGATCCCACTTGTTGACACGCTGATTTTCCGTACTTATGATCCACGTCCGCAAGACGAGGCAACGTCGGCAGGTGGTCCAAGCTCATAGGGGTATACTATTAGAGATGGTGATATCAGCTATGTAGGGGAACAAAAGAGCAAGCAACACAGGACCAAAAGAGCGCCGGATCCGAAAAAGAAGTAAAGCCCACATGCATTTGGCCGCCAGTCTGTTTGACTAACGATCAAGCTTCAGCGGTTATATCCATCATTCCATCTTTGCTCCTCCTTCTTCATGCTTCTCATAGAGTGAGCCTCCCCGGCGTGCTCTATATGAGCGGTGTGATGGCGTTGAATAGACGATTCCGACGCTGCTTTGCCCCTGTCGTTGCTGGCTCTGCAGTGCTTTTCTCGCATATAGCTCCGACAAGGGATTGGAGTGGATATATAGAGGGCGTAGAACGCATCAAGTAACAGCAACAATGAAAATGACCGAGAATCCAAAGACAATGGCCCACCCCCCCGTTCGACCCGGAAATGATGAAGCCCCTCCAACCCGAGAACCAGTCCATCAAGCCAACCTCAAACTCCATGGAACGTGCTAGATGATGCGCCTTCTGTACTGCACCCTTCAAAAAGAAACAGCATAGTAGAGAGCAAGAAATGCAAGGAAAACGAATAAACGCAATCACCACTACAATATACCCCTCAGAACACCCAACACTCAGACCCAGCCTGCCTTGCCTGCGTGCCGAACATTGCTCATCAATCAATCATCTCATCCCTCCGCGCGAAGACTTCACAGCCTAGGAGATATCTCCATCCCGCTGCAGCCGGACCCCAGCAGCCTGCACGGCGCTCTCAAGACTGCTGAGCCTTGAAGGATGAGAGGTATTATTATCGGCTGCAACAGCAGTCCCGCCACCGACCCCCAGCCTGAGACCACTCCCATCAAACACCCATGGACCCGCATCATTTCTCGGCGTGATGGGGCCCTCGTGGCCATTAGTCACGGGCGCTCCCGTGGGCGAAGGCGTCCTTGTCTCACGACGTCCATCGCCAGGCAGTATGTTGCGCTGGGCAGGGATGGGCATGGGATCCGACATGGTATGTGACAAGATGCTCGGGTCGGGGATTGTCGTCGCAGTGCCACTGAGCTGTGGAGGGAATGATGCTTGCTGCGCAGGTTCGGGTTCGAGAAGCATGTCCACCTCGGGAACCTCGTTTGGCGGTGGTGGTTGAGTGAAGCGAGCGCTGCGTGCTGACTCGCGAGATTTCCGGGGAGCTGAAGAGGGCGCCGCACTACCTGGATTGTTGGGGTCCGTGGGAGGGGGTTGCAGTAGCGCTCCTTCCTGCGGTGCCGCGCCTTCGTCCGAGTCGAGCTGCTCCCACTCCTCTGGGTCTTCGACTTCGGCTTCGAGATCAGCTGCCGCACGGCAGTTGGGGCAGATGAAGATTGGGTAGGACGGAGCGGAGAGTAAAGAGCGAATGCATTTGTAGTGCCATGTGTGGGAACAGGGAGCGACGAAGAGGCTCTGGCAGGGCTGGGAGACGATTAGCACTTTGTTGGAGTAAAACACAAGGCCGAGAAAGGAATCTTACCGCTATGCTGTTCAGACATATTGAACAGTCCTGTGAGTATGACCCTGACGAGTTGCTGGCCGAGCCGGCAGTCATGTTCCTTAACCTCTTGTGTGTTGCCATGCTAGTGGTTGTTAGCAACGGTGGCAAACTCTAAGGGATCTTGTCGGCTTCCACGTACTTGAAATTGTTCAGCTTGTTCTGCCAACCGCGGTTCAGCTCCAGCCTCATCTTGACGCAGCGGAAAATCATCTCTTCGCCGCCCTTGAAGTCAATGCCCAGCTGTACAATGTCTCCATCGTTGACTGGGTACGGTTTCGATTCTGTGCCAGGAGGGCTGAGGCGGATGTGGTTGAGGAAGGTGCCCGAGCTGCTTTTGACGTCCTTGATATACCACTTGCCGTCCTCATACCAGAACTCGCAATGCCGCCGACTGACTACCTTGCTCTTGAAGCCCACGGGGGCCGCCGACGGAGCGTTTGCTGGAACGTTGGGCTGATTATCCCTCTCAGAATATCTGCCCACCCGGATGACCTCCCTGCCAGTGGGAAGAGTCCTGGAGATAGGTGCGAATTTCAGCGATGGCCGAGTAGCGCGGGGGTCGTAGAAAGTACTGAAGCGAATGGAGGGTAGAGTGTCGAGGCTGTTGCCGCCTCCGTCGTGCCGGCCGACGGCGTCGCCGGTTGTCGCGGAACGTGCTCGGGCCATGTTGTCGGTTGGCGGGGCGGCCCTAGCGGTGTCTGCGATCCGATCGGGTGCGTCTGGGTTGCTGAAGGGAAACGCAGACGAGTCGGATGATTGGCTTCCCGACGCAGTTCCAGCCGTAGGCCCGCTATGAGCCCTCCCTCCGGAGAACGATGTTGAGAGCCCGAGGGGATGAGCTAGCGTGGGCACGAGTTGCGACAAGCGGTTTGTGCGAGACGAAGAGGAGGGGTTGCCGTGATTGTCCGAGGCGGGGGCGGCGGAGGATTCCCGGTCGTTGCGGGCAGCACCAAACCAAGGATTCGTGGTAGCAGTAGACGGTGACGGCGCTGAGGTCGTGGGCTGCGGCGTCCCGTGGGAGCCGTGGTCACGAGACAGGAGGTGGGTTTGGGTGTAGCTGCGGAGGTAGCTCAGGCCTCGCAGTCGGCTACTTCTGGAAGACGGTGTCGACGACGCCGGGTTCGCAGTCACGGGGGAGACGGCAAGGTTTCCAGACCCCGTGGGTGTGGAGGAGGCCACCGGTTGCGTGAACATTGACGAGGCGGCTGGAGGCCGAAAGAGAATCCCTGGGCCGGGAAATCTCACTTGGTTGTCGAGGAAAAATGGCCTGCGGCGTTAGGGGACCTGGCTCTGATTCGCCGGTGCTGCCGTTGGGAACGGGAGCGCAGCGCTGGGGTAGCACTAAACACAGCGACGCCAAGAGATTCGAGAATCTGGAATCACGGGTTGCTCCCGCCGTCAGTTAAAAGTGGTGAACGGCCCGCGCATTTCTGCGTAATTTGGTGTGAGGAGTGGGGTCGGATTGACAGCCAGGTTTTGTTCTTTATTAATGGTGCAGGTTTTCAGCGACCGCCTGGGTCCAAGTCCCGCTCGAGGAGAGCGGTGGCGGCCACGGGCCCCTATGTATGTACATGTACAGTGTACTGTGTAGGGGTCGGTGGGGATCTGGGTCGTTCCTTCGCCGAGTTCGTGGGTGGAAACAATGTCAATAGGACACAAGCTGGACCAAGAATCTCTGCCGTCACACAGTTGTCGACTCGAACGGCACCTGGTCCGGTGTAACATCCACTGTGAAAGAACCGTGACTCTTTAATGTCGACACCACAAGTGGCGGGACCCTGGAACGATCCTCGCACATGTCCCTGCTGTGTCAGTTGGTCCCCAAAATCCAGCCAAGCTTGCTCCGAATCCTGTCTATTCCATACCGCCTGCTCGCTTTTGTTTTCTCCACTCTTAGTTTGTTCCTTTTGTTTTCCTCTTTTCTTATTTCTAATTTTCATATTTTTTTGGCGAAATCTGAGTCCTGATCTCTTGAACCTTTACGATTTCTGCTACTGTAAAGTTCCTCACTTCACTTTACATGTCGCATGCGGGTGGCTCTGGGTCATGGGTACATGTACACACGTGTATTGCCGGCACTGCTAGGCACACTGTGTTAGCTTATATAAGGGTTGCAAGGTGCTTATCGATAAGCATCCATGCAATTGTGGATTTGTCGAGTCCCGGCACCCAGTGCCACTCGAGAAACTCTGCGACAGCATCCAGCAGCGCCGTCGCACCGCCGCACCGTTGGACCCAACCGCAGCCATGCTCAGATCCTGCCGGCCAACGTGGCTATTAAGGCGGGCCCGCCAGCCATGGAGCTCGACTAGAGGCAGCCACCCGTCGCTTCCGGCGAGGACGCTCGCCACGGCTGTCGGGCCAGGACTGAGAGTTCGCAAACCTCCAAGTGCGCCCAAGGCAAGCAGAAGCGCCTCCCGCCGATGATTGCCCACGGAAACGTGTGGACTAATAACCTTTCCAGGAGCCAACAGAACGCGACAAGATCACAACTCTGCCCAATGGCATTCGCGTGGCATCGGAGGACCTGCCCGATGCCTTCTCGGGGGTTGGCGTCTATATCGATGCCGGGTCCCGGTACGAGAACGACTCGCTGCGCGGTGCGAGCCACATCATGGATCGGTTAGCCTTCAAGTCCGCGGGCTCGCGGTCTGCCGACGAGATGCTGGAGACGGTCGAGAAGCTGGGCGGAAACATCCAGTGCGCCTCATCCAGAGAGTCCATGATGTACCAGGCAGCAACCTTCAACTCGGCCATCCCCACCACAGTTGGCCTGTTAGCCGAAACGATCCGTGACCCGAAACTCACCGACGAGGAGATAGAGCAACAGATCGACACGGCTGATTACGAAGTGAGGGAGATCTGGTCCAAGCCCGAGCTGATTCTGCCGGAGCTGGTGCATACTGCTGCCTTCAAGGATAACACGCTCGGGAACCCGTTGCTCTGCCCGCAGGAGAGGTTAGGAGCCATCAACAGGGATGTCATCCAGGCGTACAGGGACGCTTTCTACAGGCCGGAGCGGATGGTGGTTGCATTCGCTGGGGTGCCGCACGATGAAGCGGTCAGACTGGCTGAGCAGTACTTTGGGGATATGAAGGGCTCAGATCCAGTACTGTCGAGGACAGGATCAGAAACATCGCTGGATTCAGCGGTGTCAGAGTCGAGCGCAGCATCCGGCATCTCATCTTCCTTGTCCGAATCTTCTGCCCCGGAGCCATCCGGCCTGCTTTCTAAGATCCCCTTCCTCAAGAACCTGTCCTCATCCGGCTCCTCCTCCGCCTACTCCACCCCTATCACTCCCATCTCAGCCGAGGATTTGAGCCGTCCGGCCCACTACACGGGCGGTTTCCTCTCGCTCCCCCCTCAACCCCTCCCGCTAAACCCCAACCTACCGACTTTCACACACATCCAGCTCGCGTTCGAGGGCCTTCCCATCTCCTCCGAAGACATCTACGCACTGGCCGCCCTGCAGACCCTCCTCGGCGGCGGCGGCTCCTTCTCGGCCGGCGGGCCGGGCAAGGGCATGTACTCGCGGCTCTACACCAACGTGCTGAACCAGCACGGCTGGGTCGAGTCGTGCGTCGCCTTCAACCACTCCTACACCGACTCGGGCCTGTTCGGCATCAGCGCCTCGTGCTACCCGGGCCGCACCGCCGCCATGCTGCAGGTCATGTGCCGCGAGCTGCACTCGCTGACCCTCGACGGCGGCTATGCGGCGCTGAACCCGATCGAGGTGGCGCGCGCCAAGAACCAGCTGCGCAGCAGCCTGCTGATGAACCTCGAGAGCCGCATGGTCGAGCTGGAGGACCTGGGCCGGCAGGTGCAGGTGCACGGCCGGAAGATCCCGGTTCGGGAGATGACGAGAAAGATCAATGATTTGACGGTCGAGGATCTGAGAAGGGTGGCGCGCATGGTGGTGGGCGGCATGGTGCAGAATAAGGGGAAGGGCAGCGGCGCGCCCACGGTGGTGCTGCAGGAGGCGACGGCGCACGGGGTCAAGACGGCGGAGATGCCGTGGGATCAGATACAAGATGTGATTTACCAGTGGAAGTTGGGGAGGCGGTAATGTGTGGTTGTTGGCGTATGTTGCAAGTGCTGGGAAATGTACGACCAGAAGATGGGTAAAGGGGTGTGTGTACTATATAGCAACGATTCCGAAGTGTCTATAGACCTGCATTGACCATGGAAAGCTCTACAAGGAAAAGGAGGGCGTCAAATGTTGAGGATCACAGCGCGGTAACACATGTGGTTGCCTCCACTTGCAAACTGGATGGAGGTCGCTGAGAAGCCCCTGCTGTTCATCTTGAGAAACATGTCTCAGGTTAATACATTTAGTAAGGCTAGTGTATGTCTACAGTTAGGTTTCTACCCGCCGAGACTCTGGAATCATGTACAACGTGTCTTCCTTTACCCATCTACTAGACATGTCCCGCGAACGCCCTTCTGTTGAAGAATATTGAACCCAACCATCCATCCGTAGGGTCAACCACATCCCATCCCAGACCCTTCCCAACCCTATGCCCGTCCCAGGTCCGACCATTAACGCCAGAACCCATCCATGCTCGCTCGTCCGCCAGAGCAAAACCCCAAAAATCCCATCTGTGCTCCCAGTAAGAAGAAGGAAAACAAAGATCTACGGCCTACAGCTTAGACCTAACAGCCTCCAGCCTGTACTTGACATCCTTCAACGCCTTGGTAACGGGCTTCCAGTCGTCGAACTGGCGCACCAGCTCCGCCGTCTCGGCCGACAGCTCCGTCTTGACAAAGTCCTCCTCCAGCACGCCGCGCATGATCCAGGGCAGGTGGTACGGGTTTGGATTCGACAGGCCGCCGGCGCCCTGGCCCGGTCGGTGGCGCACCTCGCACTCGCAGGGGACGGCTACGTCTGTCGTCTCCAGGGCGTGCGCCACGGCCAGGTCGTAGACCTGCTCGTCGTCGTAGAGCCGCGAGTGGCCCTCCCCCGAGTACAGGCTGCCGGCTAGTGGTGTGGAGAGTTCGCGGATGAGGCCGTGGTCGGAGACGCCGAGATTGCGGAGCTTCAGGGCGAAGCCGACTAGGTGGGCGATGCTGGATGGTTTGTTAGAAATTCCGGGAAGGAATAGGAGGGGCAAGGAGAGAGACTGACAAATCGGGCGCATGGATCCGGCCGTCTATGAAGACGGACCGGAAGATGTATGGGTGATGGGCCGGCGCGTAGATGGCTGACTAGACGCAAACTGTTAGTATTCCACAAAAGAACCTTAGATGGAAAACGGGTAAACAAACCTCTAATGGCACAAGCTGGTCGTCAATGCTGCCAACGAATGTGATACGTGCCCCGTGACTCAAAACTGCTTTTATCGAGGCTTCCAGTCTCTTGGACACTTCACTCTGCGGCTCCGCGAACTCCCACAGCTCGGCAGCCGTTCCCATGAGTCTGCCCATGCTCGACCGGTAGTCAGGGAAAGGACCCATCGAGACGCCAGCTAGTCTCAACCTGTCAGTTACCTAATGAGGTTCGGTATCATAGAGCTCTGCTGACTTACCCATAGCGCAGACACCCACTTTAGCCGATGTGACAATACCGAGCTCGATGAGCTTGGCCAGCAGCATGATGCTGACGGGGACACCCTGTGAGTGGCATGCTATTAGGATCAAGTCCGCACTGCGGATTTGATCAATCCAATTCAACAAAAGCTTCCAAAGGTTCTCCACACGCTCGCCAATCTTCCCCTCCCCCTCCAGTGCGACCTTCTCGATCTCGCAATCCTCGCAGCCGTGAGCGTTGGCCCACCTCCTGATGGCTTCGGCGCAGTGGTTCGCAAACTTGATCGATGTCCCCGTAGGCTGTCCAATCATAGGACGCAGGTAGTTCGCGGGAAAGAGACCGTGGACGCCGATTGCTACGGCTTTCTTGATCTTGGGCGGTTCTTCCGTCAAGTACACATGCTTTGCCGACGGTTGCTGGGTCCTAAGAAGAAGCTGGGCAATCTGCTTTATGATCGAAGGATTGTCCTTGAGCTTGTATGTGCCACTGAAAGAAGGAAGTAAAAGGTTTGGTGGTGAGGCCTTTGTTGGTGTCGGTGTTTTAGGGGCTGGTTTTGTTACAGTATCGGCTTTAGGCGTGCTGGGACGAGCGGGCTTTGGCTCCTCGACCTCTGTAGATAGTGGACGGGCCCGTCTATTGCTCTTAGACGAGGATTCCCTAGATGGAGCCGTAAGGGTTTCGGCATGCTTGTCATCCTTTCGACCCGCCTTCAACGGAGGCTCCTTTACCGGTGCGCTCTCGAATTCCATCGAATTGGCTCTCTGGGGACGCCTTTCAGACCTCTCCCCAATGACCGCAAGCTGGCCTTGCTCTCCCTGCTGAGCTGATTTCTTCTGGGAAGCCGAGCCTGCGTCCCGAGACCAGAAAGCCCATGTAGAACCTGCCTTCGGCGTCGGCATTGGCTGTTCAGTAGCCGGTGGTGACGCATCCTGCACGGCCACGCCCTCGGGTTCTTTGCGAAGAGGTGCATCCGCTTCGGCAGTCGGTGGCGCGGTCTCAGGCTGGGAAGGGACAGGAGCACTCCTACTAGTCCAAGACCAGAGCCAAGAAGTGCTCGAAGTGGCTGCCGCCTTGTCCTGCGCCTTGTCTTGCTTCTGGGTCTGCCTGGAAGTCTCGGCACTCTCCGCGGCTTTCTGCGCTGGCTGCGTTTCCTTGATTGATTCTGGAGGCTTAGTCTCTGAAAGTTTCGTGTCGGCGAAAATTTCCCGCGGTGCATCTGTTTTCTGCCTCGGAGCTTCTGAAACGGAGACAGGTGCTGACGGAGATAGCTCGGTACTTGCCGACCAGCCGAGCCATCCAAGCCACCCAGAGGCAGGTCTCTGAGGCATCGATTCCACTGGTGCCGGTTGTTCTGCAGGCGGCGCTGCAAGGGGTTCCGCGGGTTGCTCGGCGGCCGGCCCTGTTCTCTGCCCCGTCCGGCCACTGTCGGTCACTCTCGTATCAACGATATCCTCAGGTTTTGTCTTGTCCTCAGGCAGTGGCTTATCCTCAGCCTTCGTCTCGTCCTCGGTTTTCGTGTGACCCTCAACTGCCGGACGCGCTGTATCCGGCTGCCGGTCCTCCGCGCTGCCCCTATCCTCCTGCATCTTCGACATGGCGGGACCTGATAATGGTACTTCATTGATGCTCATAGTGTCGGGTTGCTTCTTCTGCTCGAACCTGCTGAAGTCCGCTGTTCCCTCGGGCTTTGATGTGCCCCCAAGTATTGTTTCTCGTGCTACCTGCGTTGAGGCTGCCGATTTCGGCACTCGGGGCCATGACCCATACCAACTTCGGGTCTTGTGAGCCTAAAACGCAGTCAGCATTGGGGCGCGTTGCATCAGACAGCTAAAGCGGCAGAACTGGGCGAACGGCCTGATAACTGGCACATACCTGCTTCAAGCCCTGCACGGGAGTCGATGTGCAATCGTCGCTTTTGCCCTGCTTCAAGCTTCGCGGTGTGCCCGGCTGGGCGGGTGGCGTGGCCGTGGGCGCGGTGGCATTGGATACGGCTGAAGCGTGGGATTGGGATGACTTGGACGAGGATTGCGACGGCATGGCGGATGGAGCCGTCGCGGTGCTCGATTCGACGGCAGGGTTGGATTTAACCCGCTTGCGGGAACCCATGACGCAGGTCGAGCGCGGAAAGGAACGGGCTTTGTACAGGACTATCAGTGCAGCGAAGTTAAGTTCTCATCAGAGGTTGTCGTCGTGTTTACTGTTGTTGCGGCTGCCTGGTCGTTTTGTTGAGGTGTCGGTCTGCGTGGCGCCCACACCCGGTTTCCCCAACCTGGCTTGAGCTGGTTGGCCGAGGCGGTACGTCATCCGGTGATTGGGTTGATGAGGAACCACTCGGATCGGAGCCAACACCGGCTGCACCTAGACAACAAGTGCCGGCTCAGAGATCCCGAAAAGCAAAGGATTCCGATCTTTGCTTGAATAGTCTATTTGCTATAGTAACTACCTATTTCGTTGTACCCTCCTGGAGAGATTGGGTTCAGAAGCAATCAAGATTGTGTCACTTTGTCTAGCTGCTTTACCTCCCAGCAACGATACCAGCATGTGAGTGCCATCCATCAGTTGCCGACCCGGAACTGATCAGCAGTGCTCCTGCCAGGGCCTCGGAGTGGAACCCCGTCTTTGGGTCCGTCTTGGCAGAATGGTCTCTCCCCTCCCCATGGTCAAAAAACGCCCTCCAGTACACCCAACTAAGGTACCCGAGAATTTAAGCAACAAGCATCAAGCAAACAGGTTTAAATCTAAAGAAACAAGAGAAAACGAATTGAAAGAAGAGAAGGAAGAAAAAATAATAGGAAGAAGAGGAAGAAAAGGAAGGAATGAGATAAATAAGGTACTCTATTTACGTTTCGCTCCGTCTTGATGTTTCGCGTACAACTTTTCTGGCTAGTGGGTGCTCCCCTCTCTCACGGTCTCACCGCCTTCCTTATCGTTATCGTGCATGCCAAGACAGGGACCCGCCCGAAATTTTTGTGGTGGGAAGCTCTAGGCGGTTTTGGTGTAGTTGCGTCGAGGAGGCAGCTCGTCCAGGTTTTTCTCAATTGCTGCAAGGCAAGCAGCCATATCCGGTACCATGGGTGCTTTGAAGCGCAAGGAGGGCCCGGATGGCGCCTCCAAGTCCTCGCGCCCCGCGACCGAAGCTCGACCATCGAAGCGCGCAAAGCAGAGCGAGTCCACGAAAGACGAGGCTAAGAAGACCGCAAAGCAGCCCAAGTCCCCTGCAAAGCCGGCCGCTGCACCCGTGGTTACGAAGTTGAAGGAAGAAGCGCCTCTGTTCCCCCGAGGAGGCGGGAGCATCTTGAGCCCGCTGGAGCAGAAGCAGATCGCCATCCAAGCGAAGAAAGATGTCTTGTTTGAGGAGCAGTCTACAGGCAAAAAGGGGTTAGAGAAGACCACCAAGAAAAAGAAGCGCAAGTCGCGCTCTGATGAGACGGCTACCAAGCCTGCCAAAGACGAGGATGCCGTCAAGGTGGAAAGTCTGAACTTCAAGGTGAGATCGCATTCACCAGGTCTGCAAATGGAGTGGTGCGACCTGCTAACGTGCTGTAGCGGCTGGTCAAAGGCTCGCTCGTGCTTGGAACCGTCTGTGCCATCAACCCCCTAGACATCGCCATCGCGCTCCCGAACAATCTCGTCGGCCATGTGCCCATAACCGCCATCTCCAAATCTCTGACGCAGCGGCTGCAGGCAAGCGCTGAAAAGGAGGGCGACGAAGAGGACTCCGAGGCTGAGGGCGCCGCTGCCGACGACGTCGACCTCAATAGCTTGTTTCACCACGGCCAATATGTGCGCGCCTATGTCACATCAACAATAGACGGATCGACCCCCGGAAAGACCAGACGACACATCGGGTTGTCTCTCGAGCCCACACATGCCAACACGGGCATGTCAGAGCAGGACGTCGTTGAGAACTGCACGCTCATGGCATCGGTAGTCAGCGTCGAGGATCACGGCTTCGTCATGGACATTGGCATTGCTGAGTCTAACATGAAAGGGTTTCTGGCGCGGAAACAGCTCGATCAGAGCATTCCCGAGGAGAGTGTTCAGCCAGGCTCAGTCCTACTCTGCATCGCCACCGGAAAGCCCGCCAACGGCAAGGTCGTTCAGCTCTCGACGCTGTCGGATCGTCTCGGCAACCCCAAGAGCAACCCATCCGAAGCTACCACTATCGACTCATTCCTACCTGGTACCGCCGCCGATGTTCTGATATCCGAGGTCTCCCAACACGGTGTCGTTGGCAAGGTGATGGGCCACTTGGACGTGACTGCGGACCTTGTCCACTCTGGTGCCGGACCCGACGGGGTCGACCTCGTCGACAAGTACAAGGTTGGCTCCCGTCTCAGGGCGAGGATCATCTGCACGTTCCCCACCGCAAAACTGCCCAAGCTGGGTATCTCTATGCTTCCTCATGTGCTTTCATTGAAACCAAAGACGGCCAGCCAAGGCGGCAAGGAAGCAGAGCCAACCCAGATCCTTGCTCACTCGGCTATCGTGGAGAAATGCACGGTGCAGAGGGTTGAACCGGGCATCGGGCTTTATGTTGATGTCGGAGTTGAAGGCGTCCCCGGATTTGTCCACATTTCCAGGGTCAAGGATGGCAAGGTGGACAGTTTGTTCGAGAACAGCGGCCCGTACAAGGTTGGCTCCGTCCACCGGGGCCGTGTGGTTGGTTACAACCCCTTCGATGGCATGTTTCTCCTCTCCTTTGAGAAGCAAGTCCTCGAACAGCCATTCCTGCGGATCGAGGACGTCCCTGTTGGAGCAGTGGTTCCTGGAGTGGTTGAAAAGCTTGTCATCAACCAAGACGGTCTCGGTGGCCTCATCGTCAAGATTGCGGACGGTATCTCGGGCCTGGTGCCTGAGATGCATCTTGCAGACGTTCACCTGCAGCATCCCGAGAAGAAATTCAGGGAAGGAATGAAGGTGAAAGCTCGCGTCCTCTCCACCAACCCAGCCATGCACCAAGTGCGCCTGACGTTGAAGAAGACACTGGTTAACTCTGAAGCGCCGCCCATCAAGTCGTACGACGAGCTGGCGGTTGGGTTGCAGGCCTTCGGAACCATTGTGACTGTCTTGCAGCACGGTGCCATTGTCCAATTTTACGGTCGGCTACGTGGTTTCTTGCCTGTTTCTGAGATGAGCGAGGCCTACATTCACGATCCAAAGGACCATTTCCGCGTTGGACAGACCGTCAGCATCTATGTCATTAGTTTCGATCCAGAAGCCAGCCGGCTCATCGTTTCCTGCAAGGACCCGTCTGCCTTTGGCCTCGAGAAGCAACTCGCCCTGAAGAAGCTTCAGATTGGCGATGTGGTTTCAGCAAAGGTTACCCAGAAAACTGAAGACGACATCTTTGTGGAGCTCACCGAGAGCTCATTGAAGGCAATCCTCCCCGTCGGACACCTAACAGATAAGTCAGTCAGCAAGACGCAGTCCGCGCTCAAAAAGATTCACGTCAATCAAACGCTTGAAGAGTTGGTCGTCCTCGAGAAGAACGAAAGCCGGCGGTCCATCACACTTTCTCACAAACCGAGTCTCGTGCAGGCTAGCAAGGAGGGAAAGCTTCTTGCCAGCGTTGATGGCGCCCGAGTTGGGGACAAGGTTCCTGGCTTCGTTCGGAACATCACCGCCACCGCTGTCTTCGTACAGTTCGCAGGCAAATTGACTGCTCTGCTCCCCAAGTCGATGATTCCACGCGATGCCCAAGACAAGCCCAACTTTGGAATGCACAAGTCGCAGTCCCTTCTTGTCAAAATCACTTCTATAGACAAGGACTTGGGCCGAATAGTAGTCGCCATCCCATCAGTTGCTGACGAACAGGTCAAGAAGTCAGCCAAGACCACCGAGAGGGCCGTGAACTCCTTAGACGACTCCATAACCTCCATTGACGACCTCGCTGTTGGCAAGCTCACCAAAGCCAAGGTGAAGTCTGTCAAGGAGACGCAGCTCAACGTCCAAATTGCGGACAACATCCAGGGACGCATTGACGTGTCGCAAGTCTTTGATACGTGGGAGGATATCCCGGATCCAAGGAGGCCACTCAAGAAGTTCAAACCAAACGAGATCTTAACTGTTCGCGTTCTCGGCGTCCACGATGCCCGCAATCACCGTTTCCTCCCCATCAGCCACCGATCGAGCCACTCGGTCCTGGAATTATCAACAAAACCCAGCGATCTCAAGGAGGACACATTCCCTGAGCTGTTGTCCCTGGACAAGATCCAGGTCGAATCCACGCATCTTGCCTTTGTCAACAACGTTGCCTCCAACCATCTGTGGGTGAATCTGTCGCCAAATGTCCGCGGCAGGATTAGTGCCTCGGAGGCCTCGCACGATCTTTCCAAGGTGGCAAACCTGGAGAAAAGCTTCCCTGTGGGCAGTGCGCTCCAGGTGCGGGTTCTAGCTGTGGACAAGGAGAAGGAGAGAGTCGACCTCTCCGCTCGGATTGGCGCCGCTGAAGAGCTCTCTTGGGACAAACTTCAGCAAGGGATGGTCTTGCATGCTAAGGTCACCAAAGTCAATGACCGTCAAGTCGTTGTTAAACTAAGCGAGCTCGTGGCAGGGCCTATCCACCTGCCAGATCTCGCCGATGACTACGATGAAGCGAACCCTCTGGTGCACTCAAAGAACGAGATCGTACAGGTGGCTATCGTCGAGATTGACAAGAGCAACAAGAGGCTGAGGTTGTCCATGCGGCCTTCGAGAGTGCTCAACTCATCCTTGCCCGTCAAGGATAAGGAGGTTACGAAGGGCACCAAGCTCGAGGTCGGCGAGATTATCCGGGGTTTCGTCAAGAATGTCTCGGATAAGGGTCTCTTTGTGTCACTTGGAGGAGATGTTGTGGCTATGGTCCAGATCAAGAATCTCTCCGACTCCTACCTGAAGGACTGGAAGGAGCACTTCCAGGTCGATCAGGTCGTCAAGGGGCGCATCATTTCGGTGGCTAATGGCCGTATCGAAATGAGTCTGAAGCCATCGGTGGTGGAGAAGGACTACGTCCCGCCGACGACCATCTCGGACCTGAAGGAGGGCCAGATTGTGACCGGCAAGGTCCGCAAAGTAGAGGAGTTCGGTGCCTTCATTGACATTGACCGCTCCGATAATCTTTCGGGCCTGTGCCACCGCAGCGAGATGGCGGACAGGGCGATCAAGGACGCGAGGACACTCTACAATGAGGGCGATCGCGTCAAGGCTCGCGTCTTGAAGGTGGATCTCGAGAAGAAGCGCATCAGCCTCGGGCTAAAGCCCTCATACTTCAAGGACGGTGAGGCAGACGATATGGATGTTGACAGCGATGATGAGGACGGTGGAGCGGCGCTGGATGGAGAAGAGGAGAGTGACGTCGACGAGATGATGAGCGATGCCGGCGGCGCGCTTCTCATTGCCGGCTCGGACGATGAGGAGGACGAGGATGAAGATAATGAGGAGGATGCCAGCGATGTTGAGATGGCCGACGGCCCACAGGAGGGGCTCGATGCTGGCGGCTTTGACTGGACAGCCAATGCTCTCGATGCAGATGACAATGCAAATGCCGGGCTTGCTGATGGGCCAAGCAAGAAGGCCAAGAAGCGGCGAGAACCGCATGTCATCGTCGACAAGACGGCCGAGCTCGACGTCAACGGGCCGCAAACATCCAGCGATTATGAGCGTCTCCTTCTCGGCCAGCCGGATTCGTCCGAGCTCTGGATCGCGTACATGGCCTCTCAGATGCAGGTTAATGACCTGGCCAGCGCGAGGCAAGTGGCTGAACGGGCGATCAAAACGATCAACATCAAGGAGGAGACAGAGAAACTGAACGTCTGGATTGCATACCTCAACTTGGAAGTCGCCTACGGAACAGACGAGACCGTGGAGGAAGTCTTCAAGCGGGCTTGCACCTACAATGATGACCAGGAGGTCCACGAGCGGCTGGCAAGCATCTACATCCAGTCCGGCAAGCACAAGGCAAGTTTTTAATCGCCCTCCGCCCCGCTTCCCCCTGCCTCCACAGTGTTACTAACTCGCTCTACAGGAAGCCGACGAGCTCTTTGAAAAGATCCTCAAGAAGTACGGCTCCAAGTCGGCCCACGTCTGGACCAACTACGCCCACTTCCTCCACGCAGTCGCGAACCAGCCCGAACGCGCCCGCGCGCTCCTGAAACGCGCCACCCAAGTCCTGGGCAGCACGTCGGGCAACTCTCCGCCCATGTATCTGTCCCTCCTCCCCAAGTTCGCCGCCCTCGAGTTCCGCTCGCCCAACGGCGACCGCGAGCAAGGGCGCACGCTCTTCGAGAGCCTGCTCGCGGCCTACCCCAAGAAGTTCGACCTGTGGAACCAGCTGCTCGATCTGGAGACGGCCCCGTCGGCGGTCGGGGCCGCCGATCCGGCCGTCGTGAGGGACCTGTTTGAGCGGGGGAGCAAAGTCAAAGGGTTGAAGCCCCGGCAGGCCAAGGCCTGGTTCAGGAGGTGGGCCAAGTGGGAGGAGGAACACGGTGATGCCAAGAGCAGGGAGCGGGTGTCTGCTAAGGCGCAGGAGTGGGCGAGGGCTGCGGCTGAGAGGAAAGGTGGCGGTGGTGGTGGTGCTGGGAAGGGGGAGGATGGAGACCAGGAGGATGAGGAGTGATATGTTTATCGAAGGTTATATTTATTGCCTGAATGTGTGGAAAAGTGTGGGAAGGGAATACTAAAGGATCTGGAGCAAATCCAGTCGCGAGCCGTGTTCGCCAAAGGCGTCGTGTCGTTTGTATCGTCCTGTGTACTTGATGTTTGGAACATGCATCTTGATATCTGAATCATGGGTTATATGGTTGGCTGGATCAAATGCCCCCTCAAGTCTGTCGGATCTGGACCTCACTTCATTATTAAAGAATCTGGGTCTGTGTGCTACATCATGGTTCACAGCGGAACGACATTCAGTTTAACATACCCCGTCTGGCTGTGATGCTTCATCATACCTCGTACATACGTCGCAACACAACCTACGGCAATGACGTCGCATGCAACCCAAGCAGCCACGGTTGGATCGGGATCTAGACGTCGTATGACCACATGGCACGGGGACCTCTTGGGTGGGTGTTACACAACGCAGGTCCGTAAGGTACCATAACACCCCTGCGATGCTATACTCGCACAAGGACCATGTTGTCGAGATACGCAAGGTACCAACGACAATGTTGCTTGACTGACATATGCGTGCCGATCTTGGGCATCCATTATCTAACTACTCGCAGTATCTGTCCGAAAGCCTGTGTAGTAGGCATACATTAACAGAATCTACATGTCCCAAGTGTTGTTGTTCTTGTGAAGAAGACACATACATACAAACGGTCTGTGTGGTCTATACATACAATCTGCCCGTTCGAAGACAATACGACTGTGTAGTATCTCGGACGATCCAACGCCGGCATGCGCCCTTGCATGCTGCATCTCGTCTTCCAGGTCAAAGCAAACCAACCCCTTGATAATCAGGTCAAGAGCATTCCGATCCGCCCCAATGCGCCGTCTCCCCCAGATAACCAATAATGAAACTGCGGCATCGGCGAAGAGGACCGGGACGAAATGAAGCACGCCGATGGAGCTGATAATAACGCGAATTCAAATGCAGCAATCCTGATAATGATGGTGACCACCCATGCCCATGACCCAATGCAACCTTTTCGTCCTCTGCCCCTGAGATGTAGTAATAATGCAGATGTAAGTTCATCCTAAACCGAAAACAACGGTGAAGTGCGGTCGCCCGCGCCGGAAATCGAAACTCTCATGATGTTGTGGTGCGAATTAGATATCGTATGTGTGTGAATTAAAGGGCCAAGAAATGACCGTTCGGTAACGGTTAAACGGAGGATCCTCCGGTCTTGGGAGCCCGATCTTTCGCCGTGTATGCGGGAATAAGAAGTCGATAGTGTCCGAACGTGAGCCGTGTACGTAGAAGGTTGTCGAAATCCCTCGTATGCACCCCACGCATCCCGTGTGGGGAGAAAATGTTCGCCGAGTCGATGTTTGAGACGAAAGTCACTGGGTGAACAAAAGCGCCAAGGTAAGAGAGAGTGGTTTGCAGGTTATCGCCCGACTGTCTCCGAACCCGGGGCGCCATGGCGAAGAGAGAAGGTGATGAGCGCAGAGCAGCGATCTTCCATCCATCACATTCAGTCCTTCCCGATTCGGTTGCTCTCGCAGCGCAGTTGAATGCATGCCAAGACCCGCCGGTCCGTTTCGATGACGTTTGGGGTTTGGCTCGAGGTTGGGTATTCCTCGCTTCAGCCTCCATTTCAGCACCCGTTCATCCTATCGGACAACGCATCGTCCACGATCGATTGCGGCAGCTTGGCTGCGTTGAATCAATCTCCGCGGCGTTCAGTGAGTTACGGATACCCATCGGGCAGGGACTCCGTCAGGCCCGATGACGTATGGTCTTGTGTTGGGTTTTCTCGGTGGGAGCGCCCAACGAGCCCTGCCCGGCCGCTTTGAATCTAGCTTGCCGCTCTTCCGCATGGCCATCTCCATGACGGCAATCCTGATGAAATCGGGGTTCTCGCGCATTTCGCGCTGTCTTGGCCCTGGCATGGGGTACTCCGCCACCGGTTTTGCCTGCGACGTTTCTGATTGTGGTGTTGAAGAGGGTTCTACCGAAGGATAAGGGCCACGGTCCTCCGAAGATGCGCTGCGGGCCCGATGGACTTTGTATGTTTGCATTTGTATAGAGGCCGTAAAGGACCGTAATGCCGGCGCAGAGGACACGGTCCGGGGCTTCTCTAGGCGGGCCGTCGTCGTAGGGTTCAGGTAGCGCCGTAGGGCAGCTGTTGGTTCTTCCTCTAGCGGAGGTGGTCTACGCTCGTCGGTATACGGAACCTGAGGATCTATCGTCAAGATGGACCTCGTGAGGAAGTCCTCAGGTGGAATCGACGAAAAGTTCAGATTGGAAAACGAGCGCGCGGCCTGGCGCAAGGCCCGTAATGATGCTGTCAAATTCGACTTGAAGGCCGACTTGAGCGGCCTGAGAGGTAGCCTCGAGCTCTTCTTATCCGGAGTCTCGCATTTACTCCCAAATACCCTGAAATCCAACTCGTCGACTTTAACCTCGGGGGAGGACAGAGGATGGTTCTCCAGTTCACCAGGCGGTGACGAAACAGGCTCCAAAGAGCGCCGAGTGGGCTGGATCTTTCGCCTCCTGGGCGGCGTCCAAGGTGATTCGAACGATGAGAGCGTGGCGGTGGTAAACGAGTTGCTCAAGGACGGCATGGATTCCAGCGAGACTGTCCGCGCCGACAGAAAAGAGCCTGGACCGCTGTCGCAGGTCGACGTATCGTCGGCCTCAAGGTCCTCGGGGGCCATCAAAAGAATATCCATCGGGTCCCTGCTAAGCTTCAGACTCAGCTCCTTCTCGGATTCTTGCGCCCTCTCGATGATCGACTCAACCGTCATCCTCTTCTCTGCTCTTGTCTGCCGCACGCTCCGGGCCCCTTTAGGGGGAGGGATGCTGGTGATGGCCAGCAGCGCGGCCACTGAGGGAGGGATGGCATCGGGAGAGTGCACATCTCTCGAGCGGCGCACCGAGGGATGTGTTTTCCGGTCTCCGTGGCTGCGATGAGCTTTTTGTGGGTGTGCCGTGTCTCGAGGCTTCGGTCTTACCGGAATCTCCACTGGCGTAGAAGAGTTCGTCGGTCGCGCGGGCGTCTTGTCGGCCCTCGGAGGGCTCGGAGTCGAGGACCTAAGGCCATGGTTGTGTCGCTTCTGTTGCGTTGTGAACATGTCGAGGCTGCTGGTGGCGCTGATTCCCTTGTCGCCCGCAAAACGATCTTCATTTCCTGATCTAAGGGTTGGCGATGGAGAGAGGGCAGACAGAACCGGTCTGGAACGAGAGGTGAGAGGTGACTGGGAGACGTGGCTGCGCAAATCGTACGGACCTTATCGGAGGGATGCGGTCAACTCATCAACTCGGCAGGCACGCACGGAACACAGCCAGTGTGCGCACGTGTAATCCAGCTGACTGGGTGACGCAGACCAACCGCAGCACGTGTCATCAGGGCCCTGCAACCAGGCGTCACCGCAGCCAGTCACAGCACGCGACCCCGAATGCCCCAGGCAATGTCTCGTGTGTTGCAAAGGGGATTTGGTAACGTAAAATGTTGGCCCAAGGATCCACCCGGCCCGCCGTGGACCCCAACCGTTCAATGCGAAAAGAGTATCGGTAACTGATGAGACTTGGGAGGTTTTGCTCTGGACAACCCGGGCGTTCGCAGAAAGTCGACGAGGAAACGGACAGCTTATGATTCAACCTGGCGCACAAGAGGTATCGTCGGATGCAACGAGCAGCAGCGATAAGGGCGATAAGAGTTGGGCAGTAGGCGGCGATTGTCGTCACTGCCCCAGGTTCCGAGGGTCAGTGCGGAACACGGCAAGCGGCGAAGAACGAGCAGGTGGGTGCCCAAAGGGAAAATAAGGTAGTGGGTCCCACCGTTTTCTTTATCGTTTCGTCAGCACCGTGTCCAACGGCCGGTGTTGTCAGAAATCATGCGCACAAAGTTTCAAACAAAGAAACCGACGAAAAGAACGCATCGAGTTTCAAGTCTCTCGTACACGGCAGAGACGGCTTGGGCAGCTTATATCTGAATGTGCCCAGAGCACACTCGGCATTGCGAGTCCTGATAAGGACAGTCGGGATTCCCGTCTCGGAAGTAGCTGCCATGCAGCCACGGGCATTCCATACCAATCAGGCAGACTCCCACATGCTCAAGAGACGGGGTGGCACGGTTGGGTGACAGAGCGACCACATCCACGGGGCTTATCTCTGCTTCTCGGTAATCGCCACGGCCAGTGTCGAGCGTTCGAGCAGATCGCCGTCAAAAATGACGTCGCATGGTTCCCCAAGTCACGAGCGAGCTTAACTTTAGATAAGGTAGGTGATGTAACACAATCTTCAAGTCGCCGGCAACGGAACCCGAAACGGCAGGCAGCGCCAGCAATCGCCCAACCCTCCAACCTACTTGTACTTCCTTACCGTTGGCTATTGCCTTCAACTGAACATGCAGACATTAACAATCCGTGAGAGCCCATTCTCAGAGACTGTTTCTAAAGTCAACGTTCAAGGTCCACTCTGTGCCGGATGTACTGGCCAGGATCGGGTCCGTTCAACCTCAACCCTTTTCGCGACAGCACCCAGCGGTGAGCCCGATTCTTCAGTCAGGGAAGGCCTGGCCGGGGGCAACTGCACCTTCGAGAAAATCTTTTCCCGCTGTTTTGGCGGTGAATTTACGTCGAGCTCCAGTATATACCTCTACTACCAGTTAGGCTCACCGAGACACTGGCCACATCTGTTCATGACATACCATGTAGATTTCGGCATGACGCTTCCGTACCACCCACAACGAACACTTCTAGGCTGTGGCCATGGATAAATGCATTCGATACGATGTTTCCAATACATAGCGACCATGAAAAGAGACCGCCCTGCCTACGGCTTTACATCATCTCATCATCTCCGGTCTCGCTTCCGGACGGATGTACGGGGCAGGCGTTTCATCGACAATGACTCGCCAATCCCAGGGGCGACTCTAGTCCTTCTAAAAGCCGAAGGGACAGGGTCTAGCTACGGAGCAGTGGAGCTGGCATTCGATGCGCTCTTGCGGCACGCTTCCTAGCCTCATACCTAAATTCTTTATCGCGTTGTGCTCCACTCCAGAAGTCCAAAGTGTGCACCATCGTGGAGTTGCCTCACACGAGGCTCGATGATAAAGTGTATGTACAGTACATATACGTTAACGGGTAATTCGTTATCATCGTACATACACTACTAAACTAGGTAATCATATCAACGCCATATGTACAGAAGAGACAGGCCCTATGGTACTGTTTTATGTCCCCCTAACCGCGAACAGTAAACCCTTACCCGGCCGAGTCCCAAGTAACAAAACAGACGAAGGCAAAGGACCGAAAGACATGCCAGGGCCAGAGCAATTAAATCCCCTTGCCACATATATCCAAGAAGTGGAAGAACCAACCATCTAAAAGGGCCGTCCACTCCCCTCCCAGCCCTTCGAGGTCGGCGTTGTCCCCTTGGGCGTAACAACCCCGAACCTCCGATCAAGATACCGCGAAACCCTGTCCTCGTCATCTTTCTCCTCCTCCACCTCACCTTCCTTGGCTATTCCCTGCTCAGGGTATATACTCTCGCTGTAATACCTCTCCGGCGCACCCGCCCTTCTCATCCCAACCCCACTGCCGCTCGTGCTGGGCCTAGGCGGCGGCACCATCGTGGCGCCCACAAAAATAGTCTCCATCGACGGCCGGGACCTCGGCGGCGTTGTGGGCTTTGGAGTCCTAGGAGTCCGAGGCGGCAGCGTCTTAGGCATCCGGGTCGCACCACCACCGCCGCCGCCGCCAGTACCAGTAAACGACCCCGCGCCGGCGACAGCAATGTCCTTAACAATACCGTCAATCTCCCGCTGGAGGTCGCTGACCCGCATGATGCCGTTGTAGGTCATGGTCTGCTCCTCGCTCGGGCGCGGCGAGCTGCTGCGCAGCAGCTGCTCGTGTCCCGCGAGGCCTGTGGTCCGCACCCGGATGATGGGCCTCGAGGGGCGTTGGCGGGGCGGGCTGCGCCCGCGCTTCCCGCGCCGGGTAGTGTAATAGCTCCCCTTCCGGCCGCCGCGGCTGCCTCCGCGGCCGAACTTGCTGCCCATGACCGGCAAGCTGTCCCTGTGGGTATGGTGGCTGTGGCTGTCCCAGCCGATGGAGGGCTTGTCCTGGCCCGTCTCGACGTCGGCGACGGCGTCGGTGCTGTGGTTGGTGGGAGGAGCCGCGCGGCTTGTGGTTGTCGCCATGACGCTACGCGCGAACCAGCCGCCGCGGTCGCGCGAGCGGAAGATGGGCCGGAGGGCCGGCGCTGACGCGGTGATGAGGGCGAGGTTGGTCTCGATGGCTGAGGTGACGAAGCCGACGTTGTTGGTGGAGGCTTCGCTTGGGAAGATGCCCACGTTGTAGACGCCCTGGGCAACAAGGAGCAGGCGGATGATTGAAGTAATGGTGGCGCTGCGGTTGGGTCAGCTGCATGTGTCCGATGAGGAGGAATAGGGCGCTGTTTTGAGAAGGCAACGTACAGGAAGCCAAGGAGGAACACAACCAGGAGCGCGATCTTTGTGCGCTTGGGAATCTTGAGAGAGGAAAAGATCCACAGTGGCAACCCGAGGATCATGAAGTCAGTTACGATGTTGAAAATGGCCGTCGAGATATACAGGATCCTGCGGTCGACACAGCGGCCACCTCTGATGGTCGGGTCCCAGTTGAATTGGATGGGTAGGCATTGCAGGACGATGGCGAAGAAGACGGCAACCAGCTGGGAGATGTTCGCGACGTTGAGCCAAAGCAGGAACCTCCGCACACTGTCCTTCTGGCCAAACAGGCGGGTCAGGAAGATCAAGACGGAAGACTTGACCAACGCAAGGATCGGGTTGTATAGGATCTGGACAGCATATGCCCAAATCAGTCCCTGTGTAGGGTCGTGGGGTGGTACGCGATTTGGAGGTATGCCGATAAAGTTGGTCTTGATGACTATGGCCGGTCAGTTTATTATGATACTCAGACGATGCTAATGTACCCGGGTGTCAGACATACAAAAGAAGCTGATAACAGTCTCTGCTATGGACATAAGCATGGCTATGCAAACAAGCCAGTCGTCTACAGCGAACTGGTTTGCTGCCATTCTACCTGCCACTCGAACAGAGACGACGAGCAATGCCAGGGCAGGAAAGAAGAAGTTGACAAAGAATGCAAAGATCTGGGGCCCGGTCGGCCCCGGGGACGTCGGCAACGCTAATAGAGTCGAGGCGTCCATGACGCGACTAGACGATGGCGTTATCTCATTACAAAGGACTGTATATGCGATGCGGAAATAGCGCCCATTAGGAGCTAGAAAGTATGACTCTCAGGGGGAGGAGCGGAAGAGAGATCAGTAAAAGAAGCTAGGAAAGGAAATTGCAAGGAAGCCATAGGAATAGGCATCAAGATATAGGATATAACCGACTCTTGAGACGGAGACCGAATGCAGCCGACAGGTTGGGGAGCTATCGCGAAGTTGCTCCCGGCAACGTTGTTCCCATGCCTTTTGCTTCTAAACTCTCCGTAGCTTCGGTCGACGCCGGGGTGGGCTGCTAAGAGTGACGCTGCATGTCGATCTGAGAGTCGTCTCGTCTCGTGTCTTAGTACGGCCCGCATGCAGAAGCCGGCCGGGTAAATCTGCCTCGTGTGTCAAGATGGCTTCCGACGTAGACCTCGACCGTGGCAGGTGAACGGCTTGAACTCCGGATCCCGACCGGCTTTGTCCAGCAAGAGATACCGGGTATACAGCCGCTGATATCGCATTCGCAATGGTAATACGACGGATACAGCTGGTTCTGAGTAATAGTAAGATAGGAGACGCAGTTGGTCATTGACGGGCGCTCTAGAAGCGATAACCATCAAGAAGCTGCCCCAGCCTTGTTTGCAAAGTATCCCCATGGCATCTTTGTATCGTCACGGAGACCAGTCGCTGATTCTTGCTCCGCTGGTGGCAAAGCCGACTACCTACCTTCACCAATGCATCAGGTGTGATGACTCCTGGGTTGCCACATCAGCGGGACGGGTAAATGTGGTCAAGACCAGACGTCGTCAGGAGAGAGCTTTTCCAAACTGTAGGCAGGTCTAGACATCAGCGGTGCGACTGGAATAGACAGCCAGCGCAGAGAGCATAGGATACACTGTTCTAGAGACATTCAAGATCATCGACAGCCACCAGATGACAGCCAACGATACTTGCGATAGTGGCTGATCAAACAAACAGACCACGAAAGCTCACCTCGGCCGGTCGTTCCGATCTCGAACAAGGACCGGGACTTATGCAAAGGCATATGGGAGGGTACCAAGAAGATCCGCAGGGTAGAATGAGGATCTGGGTAACGTGCCATGGGAGCCCAGAATCAGGGGCAACTGCCGGCCTGGGGACAACGGCACAGACATTTTGACTCGTTCAAAAAGCTATGGCCCTTTGATAAGGGCTGCGGTTCTGCTATATCTCTGGGCTTTGAGACTGGCTACAGAGATATGCGACTCGACAGCTCGGCGGGACATTGGAGACTACCTAGCCAACCAGTTCACCACCGGCTGGAGGCATCTAGGCCCAGGGATAGGGTGACCTTGAGTAGGGGCGGAACAAGGCATGGTTGGCCGATGCTTGTGCTTTGCAGAAGATGGCCCTTGGAGACCAATTTCTGCCTATAAGGCTGTTGGAGAGCTCAAACAAGCACGGAGCAGGCCGTCCTCATCCTCTCGACAGCCCCGAGGGGAAACAGTTGACGCTCAGACCGCACCGCATTGAGACCTTGAGACCCCTGAGTGCGGGGTTCGGCAGCTGGACGATCATCAAGCATTGGATACCAAGGCCATCTTGGAATAAGAACAAAAGAAGAAAAGATGGGAAGATGACGGACAACTGAGGTGCAGAAGCAGTCTCGTCTTCAACGTGGTGCGGTTAGGGGAGGAGTTCCTCCTGGATTATGTAGATGTGATACCATCTCAACCACTCCATGGACAGCAGGGCGAAAGACAATACTGACAGATGGGATGAAGCAGGAGAGGCATATCGGTAAGGGCAAGCCGTTGAGAGTGTTGCTCACCTGACAGCTTGTGCGGTTGATGCTGGGTATGCCCAAAGACCACTTCGCTCTGAATCACGTTTGACAGCTGCGTCCAACATTTAGCCAGCATCGGTAGATCCATAACTGCGAAGACGACGGTACGGCTCCATGGTTGAGACAGGTGCGTAGAGTCTAGAAGACTTCCATTGGCATTGCGACATTTGTTGGCCTCGAAGATCTGGGGTGAGGCCGGGTCATGTCGTTTGCTGGGGCAAAGCCCGTTCCATTCGGTGCAACCGCACAGGACCCGGAACGTGGCTTCTCCGGCGTTGGATACGGCCCAAACATCGGGAGACACCGTCCTCGTTTGGCGCTCGGCTGGGACTCGTGCCCATATTGCCGATGTCCTGATGCCGGCGGACAGAAAGGAGCTCGAGCACGGAGTTTTTCTTGGAAGAAGGGTGTCTAACTTGGCAGCATCCTTGCTAGCCGTACAAATACGGAATGGTGTGGGCGTCAGCTGCGGCGGCCGGAGAATACCTGCACTCGGAAGTCATCCAACATAAAAAGCTGAGCATAGTCTAACGTTAAGAATAGCCAGTGCCAGCTGCACTAGGAGGCTATGAGGTCGAAGACATGGAGGGGCGATAGCTACCGGGATGGTGTAAGATGCTCCGTCGCGGGCCTACGGATGGAGTTCTCCCGCCGAGGTTCAAGGGAGGCATTCAGCTGGTAAGGCGAGTGGGCACTGCTGAGAGCCTGAGACTGCTGCAAGCGCAAATGCGGGGTCGAACTGCGCGATCTGCGCGATCGGATCGAGCCTCCTGCCCCACCCAAGATTTACCTGCAGGTGATCCCAGGGAACAGACCACCGTTGCCCTGGAAACGAGAAGGAAGGCGCGAAAGATGCATTTGTGCAACTCCCATAGTTAGCTCAAACCACAACAGGTTCCCGCACTCCAACATCTCCATCGAGATCTTATTCTCCCCTATCGTTCTTTCTTACCCTTAGTTAAGCTGCCGCAGCCATAGAGCACCCGCTCGCCGGTTTCTGATGCGATTCGGTCTTTTTTGACGACGCCTTGATATTTTTTCGGCGATGCGCTGACCCCAGTCGCTACGGGCTTGCTTATAACGCCGCGGCTTGCAAACAACAGAATTTAGCTGCAGAGCCTCGCTGCACGTCATTGTGGTTGGTGACGCACCCCACCACAACCAATCTCGCGCCTGGACTTGACAACACAGCACGTTGTCAGCTTGAAAAGTTCTGCGCCGGAGCTGACCAGTTCCCGACTTCCGTCTAACCTCAGTTCGATCTTAAAGGACTGTGCCACAAAGATGGACACCAGCTATCTGGCACAGCAGGTCAATACCATAATTGGCCAGCTGCATGGCTTGTTTGATGAAATTGGAGTTCCCAATCATGATCGTGAAGCGCGAGAGGCAGAGGTAAGAGAGTTTGTCGCGCAACCCCCAGTTGATAGGCTTCCTCGCTAACGATGCCCATGACAGCTCTTCGAGGCTCTGTCTGACGCATTACATAACCAAGTCCGCCTCGTCGCAGCGGAAAAAAAGGAGATGGTCGACGAAGCGCAAAAGATGATTACGACGATCCGGCAGATGGAAGCCTCCCTCGATGATAACAAGTTGCGCCGGAGCTACCAGCCCGATGGCGACGACGATCTAAAGATAACCTATCCTCTCACAAAGTGTCTCCAGGTGCTCAAGGAGAAACACAAGCACATCGCCCGCCTCTATCGAGAGCGATATGAAGAAGTCAGGAGTACGTCAACAATTATCTGACGGTGATGGCGACGAGGGAGTCGAGACTAATGATTAGCAGAACTGGTCCAAGCGCTCGAGTCTTATTCGCTCCACCTCGAGCCAAGCTTCGTCAAGCTGGCTCTTCCCCCAACGGGACCGAATCAGTCCATTCCACCCAGCTTCGATCTGTCTCCGGCCTATATGGATAAGCTGGATGCCGAGTTTACGCGTGTGTATGAAGAGTACACGCGCCGCGTGGCGACAGTGAAGACGCTAGCCGAGAATATTATTCAACTATGGGCGGAACTTGGAACGCCGCAGGCGCAGACGGACGGCGCGATTGTCAAGTACTGTCGCGATGCGCCCGAGCAGCTCGGCCTCCATGAAGAGGACATTGCTCGGCTGCAGTCCAAGAGGGATAAACTCGCGGAGGAAAAGAAGAACCGCGAGAGGCGCCTGAAGGACCTCAAGGGCGCCGTAGAAGCCCTCTGGGAGAAGCTGGGGGTGGAGGAAAGGGAGCGTAAGGCGTTCCTAAACAGCAACCGCGGCTGCGGCATTCGGCAGATCAACGAGTTTGAGGATGAGTTGGCGAGGCTGAACGAACTCAAGAGACAGAACCTGCATCTGTTTGTTGAGGATGCGCGTTTCAAGCTACAGGAACTCTGGGACGCCTTGTATCTCTCGGAGGATGAGATGCTCGAGTTCACTCCAGCCTTCTCAGATGTCTACAGTGACGCTCTTCTTGAGGCCCACGAGCATGAAATTGCTCGGCTGGAGGTGTTGAAAGAACAGCGCGCCCCTACGCTCGCTCTTGTCGATAAACACAAGAGCCTCGTGCACGAGCGGGACGAGCTAGCAGCCTCGACTCAGGATGCCTCGCGGCTGATGCTGCGAGGTCAGAAGGGCGAGAAGCGGGACCCGGGCAAACTTCTTCGAGAGGAGAAGATGAGAAAGCGCATTGCGAAGGAACTTCCGAAAGTCACGGCCGAGCTGCGCAAGGCCCTGGAAAAGTGGGAGGACGAGTACGGCCGGCCATTCCTCGTACACGGAGAGCGGTATCTTGACTGTCTCGAGGCTGAAGATCCGAAGCCAGCGCCGGGTCCCAGATCCAGGACGCCTGGTCCGACGCCAACGCAGGCAAGCACCGGGAATGCCCCGTTGAGCCGGGCTAAAAGCGTCAACAGCATCAAGTCTGGGCCAAGGGCTGGAGCCAAGACGCCGACAGCTGCTCCGGCTGCGAACCCGGCCAAGTCAAACGGGACTATCCGCGGGGCAACGGCAAACAACAAGGGCAGTCCATCGCGAATTCCCGCGCGGATGCCACTCTCGAATCTCAAACATGGCAGTAACTCGACTGATCGCCCAATCCGGCCAGAGTCGAGGGTCGGAGGGGGTAGTGTCCGTTCGGTCAATCCTGTCATGAGGGCGCCGCCCCCGAAGATGCGAGATCTTTTGCCGGCACCAGAGCTGGAGATCCCGGTGAACCACTATCGATCTGTCCTCGGATCCAGCATCGTCCGGCAGGTTGAGCCGGAGGATGTCTACGACGACAGAGAGAGGTATTCCTACGAGGAAAACAGCAGGCCTGCGTCTCGGGACTATTATCCTCCGCGGCCAAACTCGCGGGCTGCCCAGCATACGTATGCTCAGCCGCCGCCGGCGGTACGACAGACTTCTAATACATCGACCGTGGTCACCGGCTCTGAGAACTGGGAGACGTATGACGACAACTCGGAACCAGAGGAGGACGTTTCGGAAGCGTATTTCGCGAGGTTGCGTGCCGCGCGGGCGGCGGGCAAGCGGATCACTCCCGAGGCGAACTATGGGAGGCCGCAAGCCGCCAACACAAAGCGGCATCGGGGCATCCCACCTGCTTATGCCGGGCAGGCTATGGTGGACCGCGAAGGCAACCGGATCATTTCCGGGAGCGAGTGGACCGACGAGGATGCTGCCTGATCGGCGTCTGCATGGCAGGTCTCTGGTATATGTTCGGATGATGGGTATGAATTACGGCGCTACGACGACATGTCTTCCTTGATGGGCAGCCATATGCGTTGATGTAGCCTGCACTTTGTTGTCGGATGCTTGACGGTCGGCCGAGGCGTTGGATGTGGTTCGCGACGCGGGTTCTCTATACGGCCTCCTTGATTCTTTCTTTTTGTCTCGGCGTCCAAGGCTGAGCTTCTTTTGTAATCGTGGGTTTCCTTTTCTTCTGGCTGGCGCGGGCTGCCGATAAACAGCCTCATTCCGGAGTGGCTTACTTGTTCTTCACGTACGCATGTATATGTTCCGGTTATGTTAGGGCAGGTAGAGGAGCAGGAGACAACCATTGTACCTTCAGCAAAAGGGCGGCCGTGCTTGTGGCACTGAGCATTCACTCGGGTCTGCGGAAAACTGTTTGTAAAGGTCGGCGGTCGTTCAATGATGGCGTTGTTTGGGCCCCTGCTGTGTTGAACCAAGCTGCCCAACTGCCGACCTGGGTTTTACTCCTTTTTGGAGAGGGAAGGGTCATCTGCTAGTCATATTGTGTGAGCATGATTCTATGTATTTGATTGCTGGACTCGTCGCGGAGAATACAGGTGGTTCTTCGCACTGAAAGCCCTCAACTGTTCTATGGTACGCTGCGTGCGGTCAATGGCATCATTTCTTCATGCAGCTGAGATCATCAGTGACCCCGCTGAGCTGCTGAGAGGAGAGACCCAGGACCCTGGTTACACCCCCTGGGCTAGTGCCGCAGCCTTATGCGCAGGCGTCCATTGGCCAAATAGCCGCTGTAACGCTAACAACGTAACGTTCTTTTGGACCCGTCATCCGTTCTCAACACGCATGATGCCGACACAGAGCTACGACTTTTGCGGGCCGCCAGTAACCCCTCTTCTGCCTTACGTCTTGGCCATTACCTCCTCAACGAAGAAGCTGTTGCTGTCCAGGACTCGCGAAAGACAGGGAACAGCCGCACGCACCTCATAGCCATCTGCTACCTACAAAGCTTCCTCCTTTCTGTCCACCTACCTTATGCAACCTCCGCCCTCGCCGACTCGGAACAGCCAGAACCACGGCCGCGGCGCAGCAGCTACCCACTCTACTACTGCTTCAGCTCTGTCAGCATCATCATCAGCATCAGCATCCGGCAAAAATGCCAACCCCGCTGTCTCGGCCGCCCTGCAAGGCGCAACGCTCGCATACAATAATAACAACAACAACCAGAGGAATATGATAGGAGGCAGCAGCGGTCTTCCTCCTCATCCGCCCTCGAGGACTCCCAATGCGACGCGGAATATGAATCACAGCACGAGTAATGCAGGACAAGGACAAGGGACGGAACGACGGGTGGCAGATAACATCAATGGAGCCCTGTTGGCTGCTACACAGGCCGCCGCATCGCGGCCGAGATCGGCAGGTGAATTACGGAATACAGCCGGCTTGAGTCGGCAGGTGACGGGGACAAGTGTTGGAAGAAGCGGGACTGTGCAAGAAACGGGACCGGGACCGACACCGGGGGGAGGAGGAGGAACAGGAGGGCATGTGCATGGCGGGATGGTTGCGCAGAGGTTAGCGGAGCTGCATGCTGCTGGTGGAAATGGGAGTGCGCTCCTTTCGGCTCCGGGTGGGGGAAGTAGGCTGGGCACGACATCGCCGTCGCTTATTGCCGCGACCTTGGCTGCGAGCAGGTCGGCCTCGCCTGTCCGGGTCCCCAGCCCACAGCCGAGCTTGGAAAGCGGGAGGGTTGCTCGGAGCAGGGGACAGAGCGTAGGTGCTGCGAGCGTCACAGCGGGCTCAGTGGGAAATGGTACGAGAGCCCCCGCAAGGCGGGTGGAAGCGGAGGGTCCGGACACGGCACCCATTCCGCCGACTACCTCGCTGGTGTCTCTGTTCGAGAGCAGAAAGGGTCAGGATGACGTGGATCCTGTGAAGAGGAGGGCACCACCTCTGATGAGACAGGTGGGAGTAGAAAAGGCGCTGCAAGAACAGCAGAAGGTGGATCCCAGACCCAAACCCAAGCCAAAGCCAAAGCTGCTGCCTACAGAGGTTGGCAACTCGAGATTGTCTGATGAGAAGAACAAGTTCTCACCGAGAGACACTCATAACCCACCGGCCGCGAGTTCGGTGGAGCGCCGGAATAGTCAGCAGTTAGCAACCTCCAAACCGACACCTGACGGGGACATGCGCCCATCAACGCTCTCGTCTACCTACACTCTTCGTGATCCTCCGAATGTCGTTTCGCCCCGGCCAAAAGTTCCTATCAAGACACCGCGACTCAAGCCTCCCACCCCTCCAAGGAGAGCTCCAAGCACTCCAAAAATGGCGGAACCGACCGTCCGTATCACGCCTCTGGAGGCGCAGGGCAGTCAGAGAAGCACATCCCAGGGGAACCAAGAGCGAACAGCCACACCACGTCGTCTGTCACATAGCTCCGCCTCATCTGATGACACATTCGTCTCGGCCTCCTCTGTGCAGTCCTGGGCGATGCCGCCAGCCAGAAAGGCAGGCAAGGCGTCAGACCGACCTGCACAGCTCGGTCAGCGACCTCCTGCCCAAACAGAACGCTCAACGCCAGACCTGCAGCGACTGCCAGCACGAAACGCTTCCACCCCGAACCTGACCCTCAGCTCCTTCACCAACGCCATCGTAGCCAGCAACCTCGCCTCAGCCCGTCTGACGCCTACAACAACAACAACCACCACCACCATCTCACACCCCCCTCCAGTCCCCGCACCCCGCCGTTCCGGTGGTGGCCTCAGCCCGCTCCAGCCACAACGCACCGCCGACAGCGTCCGCTCCCAGCAGCAGATCCCACAACAGCGAACGGGGGGCAAGCTCCTCCCGACCCTCCGCGGCCCGCACCCTTCGCTGTCCGACGACGAAGACGCCCGCCGCCGCATGCAGCACCACCGCCGCCACGGGCGGCGCAGCGCCACCAAGGCCCTCCTCAGCGGCGGCAACCGCAAGCACGCGCACCACGAGGGCTCGCGCCGGCGCTGGCGCGACGAGGTCACGGCGCGCGAGCGGCGGCGGTACGAGGCCGTGTGGGCGAGCAATAGGGGATTGTTTCTGCGGCCTGGCTGGGGCTTTACTTATGACCAAGATATAGATGAAGGTAGGGCGGCAGAGGGCACGCCCGAGGCGGAGCTGGTCGTCAACGTGGTGGTGCGCGACATCTGGAGCCGCAGCCGCTTGCCTGCCGACGAGCTGGCAGAGGTGTGGGATTTGGTGGACAGGCAAGGGAGAGGGGCGCTGGGCAAAGAGGAGTTTGTCGTCGGCATGTGGCTGATTGATCAGCGCCTGAGGGGCAGGAAGATCCCCGCGCGGGTGAGCCAGAGCGTGTGGGATAGTGTTGGTGGCGGAGGGAGGCACGGGGTTGTGGTGCCGCCTCCGTCCGGGAAGGGGGGGAAGGAGAAGAAGAAAAAGAAGCGGTAAACAAAGCCCCGGGGGGGGAGGGGAGGGATTGGGAGTCTGGTGGTTTCCGGGCTCTCCTTGTATGCCGGGTGGAAGCAATTGACGCTGCGCAGGATCCCAGCGCGACGGGATGGTCATGGTGAGGATGGAGGCTGGGCAGAGGGGGCCGGCGTTGACTTGGCCTGGTTTTACACGGTGACGGACGGCGGAGATTGTATTGGCCGATGCCAGGAACTTTTCTTTGTTTTTGGCGTTCAGTTTCCTCGAGAACGCACCATACCTAGTGATACCCCTAGACTACTTTATAGACAAAAAAGTTAAAAGTATGCTTACCCGGCTCCCTCTGGCCAGAAAGAACCGTACACACAGCATCGTTACTAAGGTATCAGTTGGACTCACACCTCAGGAAACAGACCGAAATTCCATTCGGCCTTCTTATTTTTCTTCGTCCTCTTCTTCTCTTCTTCCTCTTGCTTCCTTTACTTCTTCTTTTTTTTCTCCTTCTTCTTTCTTCTCTTTTGCTTCTAATCTGTTCCTTTGATCTTCTCTTTTTTTTTTGGCTTATTTAGTTTGCTTGACTTGTTTCTTGGTAACTAGATAAGGTAAACTATCAGAGTGGATATCCACATGCTTGCTGAGTGTCGTACAAGGTTTCCAAGCCAGCGAGATAACTTTCTCCGAGCTGTCTTTGTCGGAAATTCGCAGCGTTCCTGTTCCATCCTCCTATCTATCCATTGTGACACCGGCCAAGTATATGAATGCATGCCACTTCACTCGTCCCTTTGCTTTCTTCTTCCCATTACTGACCTCCTCGAATCTACCACGTACAATAACGGCCTGTCCTTATCTCTGCCTCAGTCAAAGAGATATCGGTCTGTAGACAGCCGAGCCCGGAACATAACACAAGATACAGGCAGGATGCACAACATAGCGATAAGATCCCGTGCTGTCTCGGCTGCACGACCATCTGAGTCAGAAAATCTGCTCAACCCAAGGAAGGGGACGGCAGGGAGCACAGCAGGATGCAAAGGTCTCGTTTGACCTCCGGCGCATTGCGCAACCGCGCGTCCTGAGCTGCCGTTCTTCGTAGCGGCAGTTAGAGATGATGTGATAGTCGAGGCAGGAGCAACGAAAACATCAAGCACAACGAATAATATGCACCGAAAAAGACCGCCTCTATTAAACTTGCTAATCCCTTATTCATACCGTTACCCACATGATAATTGCCATAGGCAAAAGGGAATACTACCTAACGGCAGCTATTCAGACCCGAATTTTGTGTAGCACAATAACGCCCATATCTGCCAGAACCAGCTTCCTTCCAGAACCATGACTGGTGTTTCTTTATTCGTCTTTTTTTTTGGTTCCTTTTCCCTTTCCGGACCCGCTGCGTTTTTCTATACGCTACTCCCAATGTCCAACAGCGCTAGAATCATGACCTGATCTGAGCCATCCTCTTGGACATGCTGTTGACGAGATTAGCATCTGTTATCAGTTTCAAGGGATAGCAGGGAGCAAACTTACAAGTCATAGAACGCAAATTGGCTTGGAGAGCTGCCAAATTCGTACACGAACCGGCTGGCCAGGTAGCTGCCAAAGATGGCTCGCAGGTATGTGTCCGGCACCCGCTGAATGATGGTGTCCAGGCCGATCTTCTCAATGAGCAGGTTGGGGAGAGCATCCGCCAGCACGGCCCGGCGGATATCCTCCTTCTCCCACAGGTCAGAGTGCTGCAGCTGCTCGTCAAGCGTCGTGATGGCCGTTGACAGCTTGTCCGACAAGATAGACCGTGGCACGCCCGTCTGCTCGTGCTCGCGCCAGATGGCCTCGAACTCAAGCCGGGCATTCTCCTGGATCTTCTCCTGCACCGCCTTGACGTACGCCTTGTAGAACTCGGGCGCGTTGCCCTGCGCGTCATGGCACATGTGCTTGACGAATCCTTCGTCGTCAAAGCTCAGCGATGCGAGAACTTCAAGCGAGGAGCTGGTCACTCCGCCCTTGTTCGCGCTAGCGTCCTTGTAGACGATGCAACCGGCCTGCTCGAGTCGCAGCTTGGCGTCCTGCGTGATGAACAGGTTGGCACCCTCGACGATGTAAGGAATCGTCGCCTTCCCGTCCTTGATGAGCCTATTCACCGAGACTAGGTCGATCGACTCAGGCCGACCGCCGCAGGGCACAAACATGTCTGTGAGCCCAGTATCCCGAAGATGGTATGTGTTCCGGAACGTCGTCCCGTTGGCGATAATCTCCCCGTTGGGCAATTTGACGTTGGTGTCATCGCACAGCACCCTGTAGCCCTCCTTCGACAACTTGGACAGGTCAAAATGCATGATCATTTGGCGCTTCTTCGCAAGGCGGCGCAGCTCCTCCTTGTCAATGCCGTTGGGATCCACGAGGACACCAGAGCCGTCGACGATAGCAGTGTACTTCTCGTTGCTGAGAAGGATCTCGTTGCTGCCCAGGTCACCGTCTGGACCACCCGTCTGCATCTTTCTGACTGTCGCTGGGTCCAAGTTAAGCTTGCGATAGATTCCCTTGACGTACTCGCGCACCGACAGCGTCGTCATCCCGTAAGTATCGTGAGGAATGCCGCCCAGCTTCGGTGACTTGCCGGTGAAGAATGACTTCCACCAAGGCGCCCCTCGGGCGCGGGCATGCTCGGTTGCCCAGTCGACCAGGTCCGCAGTGTTCTCATCCGGTCCCATGAAGAGGATTTCCTCTTTGCCGTAGAGATCGACGATGGGGTTCTTGATGCCAGGTGTCTCGGCCTTCAGCAACAGGTCCAAAATGCTGTCGATGTACTTCTCAAACGCCTCGCGGGCCTTGTCCTGCTGCTTGGGATCCAGCAGGATGACACCCTTGGAGCCGCCTTCGGGGATATCCTTGTTCTTGCGCTGCTGCGTGCTGGCCAGACCGTAGTTCTCATCGAACAGATTGCGAGCGTTGATGGAATACGCCTCCTTGCTGCGCGACTTGACGATGCGGATGCCGCCACGGGCAATGTCCTTGAAGCGCAGGTGGAAGCCCCGAGACTCCGACGTGATCACGAGGAACATGCCATAGAGGCGCTTCGGGTACTCGATCTCAGGGAGGAATGAAGGGTCCAGACGGAAACTCAGCGCCACCTTGGTGGGGGTGAAGTAGTTGGTCTTGAGGACGGAGTTGTTGAAGATGCGGAACGCCGTCATGACCATCTCCTCGTGCTCCGTAGAGACCACCTTGTTGATCTTCTCCTTAAGCTTGGCATCAGACAGGACCTCTGTGGCTGGCGTCGGGGCGATGCTCTGGCGATCGAACTCAGGCCCAACCTTGAGGTGGACGCTGGCGAACGAGGCGTACAGATCGCGGATGAGCTCCGGGTATGAGTTGATGATCTCGAGGATGTAATCGGGGGTGAAAGTCTCAGTGCGCAGACGCTTCTTCATCTTCGACAGGATCTCGGCATGGCTGTTGTTCTTGGGGTCCAGTGCCGCCATGAGCGAAGCGTACTCAGACCCGAGACGGTTCAAGAAATGCTGCACAAAGACCCACACGCAGTGCGCGTAAATGGTCTCTTGGAGGCTCAGCTCGCCGGAGGCGAACATTGTGTGAAGTTTGGTCTGGGGCATGCAGTACAAAAGCGACACCTCCTTGGTGATCTGGTGGATCGACTCCTCAATCGGGGGATACTTGGAGTCGAGGTTGGGGGCGGGCCGCAAATAGATGCTCATGACTGTGATGCCGTTGGAGAACTGCTCGACGTACTTCCGAGAGCTCGTCACACCGTAGTAGTGATAGAGGTCGCTCAGGGCGCTGAACATTCCTCTTGCCGTCCTCGAACGGAAGGCGACAACTAGCCTCTTCTCCCGCGACCCTTCGATGTCAAAGACCTCGATGACCGGGCCAGTCCGGTTGACAGCAATCTCGATGATCTCCCGGTAGATCTGCTTGGTGTTCTTAGTCGCCTTGGCGAGAAACATGCGGTCGCTGATGACCTCTAGCCTCGTCTCCTTAGGATCGGCATTCGGCTCAACGAATTGGCATTGGTAGACGAAATAGCAGCGCAGGGTCGCCTTGGAATTCGCATCCCCAATGACGCCGGGGGATCGGAAGGTCTCGACACGGAAACGTTTGGACGTGTCACTTCCATCTAGGTACTTGGCCTCGAGACGATGCTCATACCGTGGCCCATCGATGGTGGTTTTGCCTGGCTCGCTCGTGTCGATGTAGATGGCGTGGTCCGAGGCTTCCATGTCTAACCGGATCTCCTCCCGCTTATCCGGGCGCGAGAAGGCGGCGACCTTGGCGGCGTACAACGACGTGATGTGGTTGGCGACGACCTCCGGGTTCTCAACCTGGAAATACACGTCGTCGATGCCCAGCTCGTTGTAGAACCAGGAGACCTGGGCATCAACAAGCGCTTCAGGAATCCACCCGCACTTCTGGATGTACGCCTTGACTGTCGGTGGGTTAGTAAAACGAGCATGGCGGCAGGACACAGTCGTGTCAGGGGTACGAACCTAGCTTCATCTGCTCCTTCTTGCCCTTGAACTCGGGCGCAACATAGCCAACCGTCGCTGAGCGCAGGGTCCTGTGGCCGTTGCCGTTTATCTTTGGCATGGTAGGGTAGCTGAAATGTGTCGGCTGAGGCGAGGGATGCCTGCCCAGTTCCTCCCCTTTGATCTTATCAACCAGGTGGTGGGCGGCGCCCATGGTTGTTGGAGAAGCCATCATGGTTTCGTCCGACGAAGTAAACGGATCCACGTATTCTGGAAAGCTAGACACGGACAGGTCAGTCTTGATGGTCAAGCCAGACACTCGGCGCCTGCCGCCAATGGGACTGGCAGGTGACGGCTGGACGGCCACGCTCGCCATGGTGATGGTGATGACTAGGGAGGGGTGTTGAGGCAAAGAGGGACGCCAGTAGGTATTCTAGGTATGGCCAGACTAGGAAAAGAGAAAGGAAGAGTGGCAGTTGGCTTGAAGGCGGGGAGGGAGAGCCAGCTTTGTAGAGCGAGCCGGAGCGGGAGCGGGAGCATGGTGTCGGTGTGTGTCTTCTTGTGCTGCTTGCTGGCAGCAGCGGGCCGCTATTAAGACCCGGATGGCTGATCGTAGCGTGTAAGGTTGACCACGGGAAGGACAAGGTCAGTGACAGCCTGTTCACCCCTGCCTCCCGTATCAGGTCAACAAACCGCCAAATTCCGGGATCAGACGATCCGGGAAGTCGCAAGCTTTGTGGCACAGGGCAGGAATGAAGACCGATACGGCACATGGAATCGACATCGACCACCCCAAATTGCCAATTGGACATCGGCAATTCAGTCAGATCGAGTGTTTCGTCTCCGGGACAGAACGCTCCGGCCATGCTCACCGCTCCTGAATCTGTGCTCCTGCTCGTCTTCGGCTGTGGCTCATCTCATGATAAGGGAGATAAGATGCTCCGTCTCCCAAACACCCACCCCCTTTCCAGGGCGTGCAATGTGCAAGCGGACGGATCAATGGATAAGGTAGTCAGACGTACCTTTACTCGTTTGAGGCTATCCAATTGGTACAGTCCGCTGTCTGTACGCCGTTGTATCAACTCGCAAGCTGTTATTGCAAGGCAATTAGTATCTGGCGGCATGAAACGGGTCCAAGCGGCGTAGGAAGCGGCTACAACCCGATAAGCCCAAGCAAAGGGAGTGTTTCGTTACCTTAGACGAAGACAGGAGTAGCAAAGAGGCCGGTTTAGGCAAAGCAGCGGATTTGCTCGCTCCTGTGACAGACCGAAAGCGGGAGTCTAGGAATACGAGTGCTGCGGAATGGTTGATAGCCGTCAACGGATTTATCTGCAACTAGAAATATCTGAACTGTTCTGTTAGCTTGCCGCTTTTGGAAGGAATGGGCCAGAACGGCCAGTAAGTGGATGATATGGGAAGTGCGGAGCCGCCCAAAGCTTCAAGTCACCCATTGCCAGTCAATTGGCAGAATCAACACTAAGGTAGAATGGGTTCCAATTGGCTTACTCGCCATCTCCCGCGGCGATGCAGATAAGATGCTGCAACGACTCCACTGCAGAGCCAAGTTGAGGTGCAAGGTAAGACCGCAGCACTCGCACAGCCTTGCAGGGAATCGAGATGCATCGTGGAGGGTGCATTGCAAACGCAGCAGGTGGCGAAGGCACACTGCGGGAACGACGTCACTGGCAGGGCCCAGGGCGCAGGAACCGGAAGGGGTGTGGAAGCTTGGTACCTTTTCTGCGACGATGGAATGTCGTACGGGAGATAAGGCTGGCTGCCGTGTTTGGTCGGAACGGCTGATAAGGACGTCTGAAAATAGGCACAGAGTCCCGCTGTGTTGGATGGCCGGGTTGTGCGGTGAGTCAAGCAAAACAATAAGTCGTAGCTGATATTGGCTTTCAAGTTGCCATGGCGAGGATGGGTGATAAGATGGGACGAAAACACGGGCTCATGCGATGGGAACGCCCCCTTTTTATAGTCTGTCATCATATATCCGCTTGGACGACGACAAGCACGTTCTGAGGAATTCTCTCTAGGATTGGCACTCAACCTATTCGTTGACTCCGCAGGCCTGTCAATTCCCAAAGGAAGGAGCCTGCAAAAACAAGGTATCGTGATGACATTGTGCGGCATTCTGACAAACAGAAATCAAAGCTAAGCCAGATCGGGCAACTAAAAGTCGTCTGCTGATTGGGTCACAAGGGCTTTTGGTTCCTGAACGCCCAACAAAAAGAATACTTCGGTACGTACCTTGTTGCCACTTTGGGATCGGTAGACCCAGGAGCGGCTATTCGAGGTTCTAGCGTAACGTACCCTATACTTATCAGTACCTTGATGAAGCAGAGCGGATCTTCGGCTCGTAAAAGATCTTTCCCTGGTGCTGTGCAAGAGGTACCCCGTGTATTGTACTTTATCTTCTCGGGCGGAGAGACGGGAGGGGGTGTCCCATGATGGTAGCTCGAAAATACATGCAAGTATGCTATGTCGATGGTTGTCATTCGAGTTCTAGCGACCGTGGTTCCCGTCAAACAACCGTTGCAATTGATGCACTCATGTGTTGTAGACAACCGTCTGCTATACGTAAGCGGGAACAGAAAGAAGTAGAGAGAAATTGCACGTTCTAGAAAGCCCGCGGGAAGAGGTTTGTCGTCATAGTGAATTCTACCTAGATACTTGAGGAGTCTCGGACTGTATGTATCGTCCATTTATATACTGTATACACTCCGAGGACACCGCAAGACGGTGAGTCGCTGCTCGCCGGCCACCGAAGGTGAAATAGCTGAGGTACTGTATTTCACTTGATCAGTCGAGTCCGTTATAAGTTATCGGCTGTAGGCTCACAACTCATGGCTAATGCGACGCGATGTTGAATATTCAGATCCGGTACACAACTCCCTTCCGAGACTCTGACCCGTGAATTCGCAGCTGCGTCGAGTCGACCTTTGGAAATATCCTCCGAGCAGGCATGGCGCAACGGCAGGGCTGAAATTGAGATGCTGTCGCGTTGTGCTACCCAACGCGTGTCTCTTACCGCCTCTTCTCACGAAGCTGACCGTGGTACAGGGCAGATCGCCAATCCAAAGACACTGGCGCCATGAACGCCTGGATGCCCTCATCACCAGCTGGACATTCAATCTAGAGCACGTGGACCATCTGAATGCCGACCGACCTGGGGTCGGAACCTCAGTTCGGACCGCGCAGACCGCACAGAATCCCAAATCAAACGTGTCTTGACGAGGACTGGTCCCGTGATTGCAGAAGTACGTAACAACTACGAGCCTCCAGCCGCCAGGACACAGCTCCGCTGTGGCTGGTCCGGCGGCGGGCAGGATGCCCCGCCATTTCATGGCCCCAGATTCCACAGTGCGTCTTCCATCAAGTAAAATGGGGGTAATGAAAACCACATTCGTTCCAATTCGACTTCACCAACCTGTCCCCGATGTTGCACGGGACCAGGCCCCTTTTACGAATCCAGTAACTCTGATGCTTCGGATGCGGAAGCGGTGGGAAAATGCTGGACTGGATGAGGGGCCAAAGAACGAGCTAGGACGTCACTAAGATTCCGGCCAAGTCTTCCACATTGACCGCCCCTGTGCCGGTCGAAACGCGGGGCGTCAATTGCATTCCCGGATGGACCCCTGAGGCAGGGCTCGACGCGGAGGAAAAGCTCTGTTGTCCTCGTGCCGACTGCCCATCCTCGTTGCTCTGGATCGAAATGGACACTCGCATGGTCACGGGATTCGCGGGGAAATTGGCATTGGCATCCACGCAATTGTCCAACCCTGCCAAGGGGCCCGTCCAGGCCCCTCCAGCTGATCCACGTTGACACGATCCGGCCCCTACGTTAGCTAGCGAAACTTTGGCCCTGGCATGCTGGGGAAGCTGGCTCATCAAATGTACTGTGTATTAAGGGGAAGTAGGTAACCCTCAAAGATCCAAAAATAAAAGCAAACGAAGCAATTCAAGGTACAAATCCCGCGATATCTCTTCTCCATCTTCATTTCGCCAAACGGGACTAGCTTCTAGTATACGGGATACAGTCCATAGTTACGACCCCGGCCTTCGGGTTTGGGCTGAGCATCATTCCATCCTCACCAATCTGTAAGAGGCCTCACAACACCCCTTCTCAGCTCAAAGCCTAATTCGTTGACTAAGACCTGCACTTCAGAGGTGTACCATCTGACGCGAGAATCACAACAAAGATGCAAGAGTCTCAGTAGAGAGGGTGGACTGCGATGTACAGTACATTCGCGAAACATTCGTGAAGTTTACGGGTCCCGGACCGGGGGCTCGGCTACAAACCGTCCAAGCTAGAATTCGGCCAAAGACAGCTCAGTTACCTAATGTGTCAGCCGGGCAGGGCGGGACTTTATCCGGCTTGACTGCAGATGGATTTACTCAAGACGAAACAAGTGTTTCTGCATTCCCCTTCTGTCACTCAACATTGAGCGGCCGCATGGCTTGGAAAAGCGAGTGGTTCTAGATCCTGCCAGAAGACTTCCGGCATCTCAAGCTGCCAATATGCACATTTTCGTACCTCAATGGACACACAGATGGTGTCTTGCTGTTGGGCTAAGCTTGAGAGGCCATCGGCATACTTAAAATAGCTGAGTCAATGGATGGTCGGAGGAGGCCCGGCCAGGTCGGATGGCGTAGAGTCGTTTTCGGAATCCCGTCCCCAAAGCGCTGAAGACAAGGATTGCTTTTCCAACGGCGTTACTCCTTAGGCCGCCGAATCGACAATGAAACCTTTTCGGTTCCAAGATAGGTACTGCAGGTACCAGGCACGCCAGGGCAGCAGGGAGAGGAAGGGCAAACCCCCGGGCAATGAATGGAAAGTTCTACGGATCGTTCTCCCGCTGATTGCCGCTTCTCCACCGCTCTTGGCACGGCGCAGGATCGGGCCAATGGCGGCGCAGTGCCGATGATGTGCTTTTAGTGGGGCAATTCCTCCGCCATAGGTGTGCACGCACCCCAAGGACAGCCGTACATCGAACTCCTCACTCCAAGTCTACCATAATCAGTGGCCAAGGAACAAGTCAAGTAGATAGGATTAGACTAAAAGAAAAAGAGAAAAATAACTAAAGGAAAGGATTAGAAGAGAAAGAGAAGAAAGAAGAAAGAAAAGGAAAGGAAAGAAGAAATAAAGGAAAAAAAGAAATAAGGAGGAGGAGAACAGATAGTTAAAGAAATAAGATAAAAAAGAAATTAAAGAAAATAAAAAAGATAAAGTTAAAGAAGATAAAAAAGAAGAAGTAAAGGAAGAAAATAAAAAATAAGAAGAAGGCTAGTTAAATAGTTTCAGCCTGTCTCTCCTAAGGTGCAAGTCTAACTAATATCTTAATATCGATACTTTGTATACGGCTTTTTCTGGCCAGACGGAGGTACGACAACCCCGCCGAGCCCGCGAATCATCTCACGCTTTGAGTACGGTGACTGGAGGTAACTGCAAGCTACCTTAGGTTATGAGACAGTTACAGCAGCTTTGGTGTCTGTTGACAGATTCCGAGAAAATTGGCGTCATCCTCGTTACGAGTCCTGTTCACTGCTACTCCCGTACCCAACCTTCAACACATCCCCGCTTACGGCATCTTTCCCCGACAACAGCGATGAGCTCTGCTTTCGACGTTGCCAACGCCAGGGAGAGAGCTCGGGAACTGGACAGGGATGACGAGCTGGCGTTTACGCGTAGCGAGTTCAATATCCCGACCAAGGCCCAGATAGCGAGTACCCGCTTGCCCGACTCAGGTTTGACAGCCCCGTTCCGTAGAGGAGTTGGATGCCCAGGGGCTAATGATGGTGTCTTCTGGCCGTAGCTTCATCAACATCTGGGTCTGACGATGATGCCGAAAGCAGATGTGTATACCTCTGCGGTAACTCCCTGGGCCTCCAGCCCACGCGAACCCAAACCCGCATCAACCAGTATCTCGCGACATGGGCTGCTCAGGGTGTGCAGGGGCACTTCAAGCCCCTTGAGGAGTCACCCCTTCCGACTTGGGTCGATGCCGACGAACGGGCAGCCCAGCTCATCGCCCCGATCGTAGGCGCCTCGAAAACCGAGGTGGCCGTCATGCAAACGTTGACGGCCAACCTCCACCTCCTCATGTCCGCCTTCTACCGCCCGGACGCCAACGGCAGACACAAGATCATCCTCGAAAGCAAGGCATTCCCTAGCGATCATGTAACTACCTCTACTTAATTCTCCCGTGAAATCAGCACCAGCCGCTAACACTGAATTCCCAGTTCGCCGTCGAGACGCAACTCCGTCACCACGGTCTCGACCCATCCACCTCCATGATAACCCTCACCTCGCCAACGTCCCCCGAAGACAACATCCTCACGACCGCCGAGATCCTATCCGCCATCACCACCCACGCCTCCACCACCGCCTTACTCCTCCTCCCCGGCATCCAGTACTACACCGGCCAACTCCTCGATATCCCCACCATCACGTCCCACGCCCACAAGCACGGCATCTTCGTGATCTGGGACCTAGCCCACGCCGTCGGCAACGTGCCACTCTCCCTCCACGACTGGGACGTCGACGCGGCCGCCTGGTGCAGCTACAAGTACCTCAACGCCGGCCCCGGCTGCATCGGCGGCATGTTTGTGCACGAGCGGCACAGCGCCGTCACGCGGCAGATCACCGACGACAAGCCCGAGGAGGGCTACACGAACCGTCTCGCGGGCTGGTGGGGCAACGACAAAGGCACACGGTTTGCCATGGCGACCAAGTTCCACCCCGTCAAGGGCGCTGCGGGGTTTCAGTTGAGTAACCCGAGTATTCTGGACATCACCAGCTTGTCGGCGTCGTTGGAGGTGTTTGAACTTGCCGGCGGGGTGGGAAGGTTAAGGGAGAAGTCGGTGCGGTTGACGGGGTTCTTGGAGGAGTTGTTGAAGGGTATGGCGGAGGACGTGAGAGGGTTGTTTAGGGTCATTACGCCGAGGGACCCGCAGCAGAGGGGAGCGCAGTTGAGTTTGAAGTTGCAAGAAGGGTTATTGAATACTGTGATGCGGGAGTTGGAGAGGAGGGCTGTGATTGTGGATGAGCGGAAGCCGGATGTCATACGGGTTGCGCCAGCGCCGTTGTATAATACGTTTGGGGATTGCGTGGCGTTTGTTGAGGCGTTTAGCGAGGCGCTGGCAATAGCGCGGAAGGAGAAGGCTGCTTGAAGGGCTAGACTAGGCTTGACGAATCTCTCTTGCATATAGATTGCGCCATGGGCTGGAAAGAATACAGATGGGCGGTACACCACCCACCTCATGTACCAGTAATTGTCCTCGAGTGAACACAACCTAGAGTACAGTAGCCATGGCAAGTGGTTGGGTCGCTATCCCGGAGCTTGTCCACGGGATTTCAACACCGTATCTTGCTCACCTGTCTTGTCACTTGAGCGCAGGTTAACGCATGGGCTCACATAGATTCACCCTGATCCGCTTCAGTTTCATTGCTTACTTCTGGCAATCAGATGCTCTATAATCTCTTCCAAACGAGCCCAACCTCAATCACTGAACCCAATGTGTGTTCCACAGCACTGGGTCCTTAGCTGTTGACCTAGAATAGAGCACAGAATGCCGACTGTCTGAATCAGCAGATGAACGGTTCTGCATGCACAATTGCTTATCACTTGGCGTACCTCTCGACCAGCCCTCCTCCAGCCTCCTGCTGGCAGGCCGCAATACATCCAACCCCCTGGACAAGCGACGGCTTAGGGATTCGACGGAAGCTAGAGAAACTGCTGTGACCACAGACTTGAATCTCTTTGCAAGAGGTTTGAGGTCCATCACAGGGACTAATGTCGACACATACAGGCACGCCGCGAGTCAGGAACTTGCAGAACTGCTTCCATTCGCTGTGCAAACGGTCGGCGTTTCTATCACATGGGCCCGAGCAATATGACCGTAGCTTTCTGCTGAACGCCCATCCCAATCATAGACTGATCGTGCCATAAAAGCCCTGGTGCCTGGTTCCCGATGTGGCTCGTCGATTCATCCCAGCTCAGTCCCAGACACGTCCCCTCTAACTCCCGGAGAGATTTGACCCGTGACTCAAGGTCAGCTGCTGCCCATTTGCCCATGACGAAGGTGGCTGCAATTGTATTCCACTAGCTCGGCTGGGTGCTAGGCAATTGCAGACAAATAGCAGACCTTTCCCCAAGACCGCCTGAGATGCTCCGAAACACAAAAGAATTTGCCCATGAATGTAGCCCACCGTTTAGACCTCCGTCGTGACCTTCGCCTTCGCATTGGTGACCTTGACGCCTAATTGCTTCGCCCTGGCAATGATGTCGACGCGCTTCCTCGAGGAGACGTTGTGGGCGATCCTGGAATCATGGTATTAGTCCTGGAGTTACCAGAAAACACCCACCCATCCCTATGCAGTCGAAGTGTCTTTCCCGTTCACGTTTGGGGTAGAAGGCCACGTACTCTGCGGCGTAGGTCTTGTTGTGCATGAGGAGAAGCTCGACGTCCTTGACGTTGCTGACGAGGAAGGCCTTGTGGCCGGAGGGCATCATGTGGCGGGTCTTCTTGTTGGAGCCATAGCCGATCTGAAAAGTGCAAAATCCACCGCGTTAGCAGTTGTGCCTCGCGTTCTCGCAGCAAGCATTCGAGCATATCTCCAATCCAATCCACCTCCCTTCTCCCCGCCCCAGCGCTCGCCCAGAGGAAACCCAGAAAATATGGCAGCCACGTACCGAGGGCATAGCCAGGTTGCCCTTGAACCGTCTCCGGACCCGGTTGTCAATACCCTTGGGCTTGCGCCATGCCGAGTCCAAGCACTTGAACCGGTCGCTCTGGTGGCGCATGAAGCGCTTCGTGCCTGCAAATCGACATATTTGTCAATATCCCCGATCGTCGATATCCACCAGCAACTCGCAGTACGGTATCCCGGCTCGAATGACGCGGAGGATGGGCGTATTGCTCGAGGAATCAGTCGGTGGGGGGAGATCAGAACTTGGACGTACGCTTCTTCACGATCGGGATGTGCTTCTTTGAGGCAACCATCTGTCCCACTCGTTAGAATAAGGCAAATTGGCAGAGATACTACACTGAACACAGCGGAACAGTCACTTTACCTTGGCGGTCTTGTTGTCGGGTGATGGTCGAATTTGGCGTCGTCACGATCCGGACCTACCTGGAAAAATTCCGTAAATTGGTTGAGCTGGTGGGCTTAGGGCTGTGTGGAAATTGTTAAGGCAGAGTGGTTCGTGCGCGTCAGCCTGCATGTTGCATTTGCGGCAGCGATAAGCGATAAGGTGAGCCAGGCTCTTATCGATAACAGCATTTTGAGCGAGGGGCGTAAAGTCCAGTCAAGCGGGCAGCTCAAGACAAATAGTGAACGTAGGGATCATGATGCACGGGAAGTGCGGTCTTGTTTGGGATTTACATATGGTAACTCTCAATGTCATAAAATCGTGCCTGAAGCGCTATGAGAGTGTAGCCAGCGAGATACAAACAGGCCCACCAGTGGGTCGCCTGTTCTCTGCTGACGGGGCGCGCAACTTGCGACCAACGTAGAGGGCGTCGTTGCCACGGGCGATGAGCCACCAGCCGTCTAAAGCGGTCATAGCCGCGTCAAAGACTGGGTGCATAAGGATGATCTCGCCAGTCCGGCCTGCCAAATTGTAGCGGAGGAGACCCTGAGCCAAGACTATCCTGGGCCTTGCCGAGCCTGCAGACATACTCGCTCGCTCTTCATGGCCCACCCGCTCAGGGGACGCCGGTATTGTTGCGAATAGACATGGAGCCGCGCACTCTCTGTCTTACTGCGTGGCGCACTGCGGGCCTCCTTCATCGTCGTCCTCATCCTCCCATTCACCACCATACCGCGGGTCACCTTGGTGAGCACCCATCTGTGAGGGGGTTTGTTAGCTTTACTTGTTCCGTACCCATGATGCTAAACTTGCTGGCAAGACTCACCTGCTCAATGTCTCCGTTTTCCTCGTATTGGACCTCATCTACCTCGTCGGCCTTGATAGGTTCCGCAGGAGGCGGAAGAAGCTTCTGCAGAGCCTCATATTCACTGTCGTTGGACAGCCAACCATCCTCGGGGAAGTCGACCTTGACAATGAGGTACAAGTCGCCCTTCATTTCTCCTCTCTTCAGCGGCATACCCTCACCGGGAACCTTGAGCACGTCACCGGGCCGAAGAATCTTGCCGCGGGGGCGGTCGATGTGGATTCCTCTGCCATCGAGGTGCTTCAGAACAACACGGGAGAAGCCGCACAGGGCTTCGGCGAGGGTGACGTGCAGGTCGGCCGAGAGATCGTGGCCAATACGGGTAAAGCGCTCGTGCGGCTCCTCGACGAGGTGGAAGATCAGGTCACCCGGGGTCATGTCCGGCAGCTGGTCGGCCTCGCCCTCAAGCACGATCCGTTCACCCTGCATGGAGCCGCGAGGGATGTAGAGCTCCAGCGCCTTGGTCTCTCTCACTGTCCGCTTGCCCTTGCACTTCTTGCAGCGGTCCTTCTCCTTGTAGTACATCCCAGATCCCTGGCAGTGGTCGCAGGGGATGACTTCCTTACGGACGAGACCGGGACCAATCTGTCGGAACGCCTCCTGACGCCCGATGCCCCGGCAGCGGTCGCATTGGTTAGGTTTTACCTTTTCCTTGGCGCCGCTGCCTTGACACTGACCACAGATGACCTGCTTCTGTGCGGCGAACTTGACAGTCTTGCCCTTGTAAAGCTCCTCCAGGGTGACCTTATACGGCTGTTCCTCGTCGGGGCTGCGTCTTGGACGCCGGGGCCCACCGCCGGGCATGCCGCCCATGTTCATGCCAAACATCTGAGAAAGGATGTCGTTGAGGTCGACTTCGGCGCCTCCGGGTCCGCCGCGCGAAGGGTCGAAGGCGGCCATGCCGTGTGTGTCGTAGAGGTGGCGCTTTTCCTCATCGCGGAGAATCTCGTAGGCTTGCGTGATCGCCTTGAACTTGGCCTCCGCCTCGGGACGCTGCTCTTCAGGGACCTTGTCGGGATGGTGTATGAGTGCCAACTGGTCCGACGTCAGTTACTGCATCCTAAGAGATCGCCCGAAGACCCGCCTGAGAGGAGAAACTCACCTTCCGATACGCCTTCTTGATGTCGTTCGGGCTGGCTGACTTGTCAACGCCAAGAAGGGCTGTATTTCACAGACAAGAGGTTAGCTTGGATGCCGGTGCGGACCGACACCGCCCGACTGTATGCGAAGGCTGTGGCGTCGTACCGTAGAGATCAACGTCCTCACCGGCACTACCGCCGTCCATATTGCTGGTTCGCCGAAATTTAGGCAAGTGATTTCGATAATAAGGGAGCCGGAGGTCGTAAATTCGGGAAGATAAAGGCAGCTCGCAAATGGTGTTGGTCGGTGCGATGGTCTGCCGAAGGAGCCTTGGGGGTTGGCGTTGGAAATTTTACCCAGCCTGCAGCAGCGGAGGCACCCCACGTAAGGAAGGCGCTACGGAGTAGCAGGGGTTCTTACACCACTCGCCGGGGTCTGACGATCACAACTGAAAGAGGGTGGAATCTATAGAACAGGCTCTCACACCATTGTTAGCCCTTGGAAAGGCGGACAATTGTTGAAACCAGCCGAAGAGGGGAGGAGGTTGGAAGGTAAATCCCTTGGTTGCGGTAACTCAAGCGTTCCACAGTACAGTTTCTGGCCGTCATTAAGGTGGGGTTTCTTATTGAGTCTGCCTAGATAGAACCGCTCTCTTTCCAATCGAAATCACCACGTGTTGTGCATGAAAGGATTCATACGCTCAAATCCCTATTGCATTCTTAAGGAATTTTGTTCACTGTTCATTACCAGGTACGTCTTGAGGGAGACTCAGATGCGTTCATCGAACGCCGCCTTATCAGCGAACCCCACCATACTTCCTATCAAGGCAAGTGAGAGTCTGTCCAAACCTGTAATGTACGTACCGGGCCGGTGACAGCTTAGCGATCCCATCTGGGAGCCACACTCAGTAACCCGGTCCACTGATTGGGCCGACTCGCTGTCAGATTCTCCATGAATGTTAATTGAGCAGGTCGTGAATGCTTTGGTAGAGTAGAAGGTAGGTACTATGTTTCCGTCGTTAGGCATCTTACCTGGTACCTACCGAGTGAGTTCAGACCTCATTCAATTCTGTGGCAGGCAGGGTAACAAGGTTGCGGTCACATGACCGGCAATTCTCACTTCCATTCGCTCAGGTCTGTTGAATGACTAGGACCCACCTTTGCTAGAAAACTTAAGGATCAGTGATTGATGATACGGACAGGAGCTTTCAACCTCGTTTTGTGCTCTACGCCATTGCGCCTGGAGAGATGGAGAAGATTGCGCGGCGAGGCGCGAGTCTCCTTCGCAGGCCGCTGTGTTCAACGTTAGCTTGCACCCGATATGGGGCTTCGTTCGTTCGCCAGCGCTTGCCGTTCTCGTCATGCAGCTCGGGTCTTGGTGAACACCCCCCACCACCGGTGACGCGGAAGCTGGCGGTCCCGTTCGGGCTGCCTGATACACCATGTCGGACCCGCTTCGCACCCTCACCCACGGGGTATCTGCATCTAGGATCTCTGCGGACGGCCTTGTTGAACTATCTCTTAGCCAGGGCTACGGGTGGTCAATTTGTCTTGCGCATTGAAGACACAGACCAGGTGAGACCAAGTCGTGTAGCCTCTTGAGCCCGTTTCGTTGCTCATGCAGCCGTAGACTCGCCGCGTAGCAGACGCGGAGGAGAAGTTGTATGAAGACCTGGAGTGGGTTGGACTGTCATGGGATGAAGGTGAGTCCCGTCCAACACACGCAGACTCGACGTGGCCGCTCACAATTCTGGCAAGGCCCTGATATCGGGGGGCCGTATGGTCCTTATAGACAAGTAAGCATTGTCTTGGCTCGAACCGGTCATGGACCTCGCAAGCTGACCGGTCCAGTCGGAAAGGCTGCCTCTGTACAAAGAGCACGCCGAGAAGCTGCTTCGCGAAGGTAAGGCGTATAGGTGCTTCTGCTCGCCCGAGGCGCTGGAACAGCACAAAATGGCTGCCCACGAGGCCGGGCGACCAACCGTCTATCCAGGCACATGCCGGCATATCTCGCCTGAGGAGTCGGATGACCGTGCCCACAATGGAGAGCAGTTCGCCATCCGGTTCAAGAGCTCCGACACACCGCCATCGGTTCAAGACATCATCTTCAACAGGTTCAGAAAAGAGTTCCCCGAGGAAGACTACGTTATCATGAAGCGTGACGGTTTCCCGACATATCACTTTGCCAGCGTCGTTGACGACCGTCATATGAAGATCACCCACGTCATCCGGGGAGCTGTAAGTTGACAGACAGTCTTCGCCAGCTCGACCTGACTGACTCCGTGCCCGACTTGTTCAGGAATGGCTTATTTCCACGCCGAAACACGTTGATCTGTACAACGCCTTTGGATGGGAGCCGCCTCAGTTCGCCCATCTCGGCCTGCTCGTGGATGAGCGACGGCAGAAGCTGAGCAAGCGTGAGAACTCCGCCAACGTCGCCTGGTACCGAGAACAGCTTGTTCTTCCCTCCGCCCTTCTAAACTATAGCGTATCGTTGGGTACCCGTTACCATAGCATAGGGGGAAGCGATATCATGAGCCTCCAGGAAATGATCGACAATGTAAGTGGTTCTTCCCTCATGGCTTCTGCCGAGCTTTTGTACGTTTTCAGCGCCTAACCCGGTTGTTTCAGTTCTCCTTCAAAATCAGCAGAGGCAACATCAAAGCGGCCAGGTCGAAGCTAGCCTACTTCCAAGCCAGGCATGTCGAGCGCTTAGCGGAAGCTGAAGACCGGACAGTTGCGGCGCCACTCATCAAAACCTATATCGTAGACCCCATCAAGTCCCAGATCGAAGCCGTCCAGAAGGCCAAGAATAAGGGTCGTGCAATGGCCCCCTACGGTCTTAAGACGGTAAACCTCGGCAGGAAGCTTCCCACTCTCGGCCTCCTAGACGAGCGTTTCCACAAGGACCTTATAGAGGCCCTGCGGTTCTTCACACCCGGGTCTGAACTTCCGAAAGAACGCTTGGAAGAGAGCATGGTGAGACTAAGGTACTTTTTCTGGGAGATTCCGGAAGGCGTGCTTGACTACACTCTCCGAAAGGGACCCGCCGAGCCCTTCATCCCGGTCAACGAGCCCGGCAAGGTGGGCGAAGCCTTAGCGTACGTGACCGAAAAGATCTGCGCCGTGCACGAGAGCGACTGGAACCGCCATGTTCTGGGGAGGCTCGTGCAATTGATCCAGTCGCAAAATAGGGAGTGGTGGGATCAACGGTTCAGCCGCCCTGATAAACGGCTTGATGATACGGATGATATACGAACGCTCCTGTACAAGACCATCCGCTGGGCGCTGCAGGCTATGGAAAGGGGCCCGCCCGTCCCGCGCATCATGGAGATACTGGGCAGGGAGCAGACGCTCAGGAGACTCGAGGTCGCTCAGCACGTTGCCGGGAAATTGGCTGCTGAGATGGATAGTACAGCGGCTACGCAACCGCTGCCTCCATTCGCCGTAAAGGCTCAGACCTAGGAGACAAGCAGCCCAAGCCGGTTCCATCCCCGGAATGTATAAAAGTGTAAAAACAGGAGTCCTGTTAGATCAGATGCATGTACAATACCAACACCGGGGAGCTTTTCTGTGTCCCATAGCGCCGCCTCGTGCCCCGTCTAATATTTGACGATTCATCAGTTCGTATCCCACGACTCTTTCCCAGCCTCATACTCCTTCCAAACCCATTCACCTCTCCCGTTTTCCCTACGAACTACCACTACTGAATATCTGCGCCTTCACCTCAGCCGCCATCAACCCAGCCGTCTCCTTAGCCGCAATCTGCCCGACGTCCTGCACAAGCTTCTCGATGGCCTGATCACCCGCTGCTGCCTTCAACCCACCAATGCCGCCGACAGCACCTCCTGCCCTACCACCACCATCTCCACCCCTGGCAGCACCACCCCCACCACCATCCATCATAGCCGCCGCCGCCGATCCTCCCTTCCCGGACCTCGACACGCCCGCGGCAGCCTCCAGCACGCGCTGCGCGACATCGCACATGCGGCTGCTGGCATAGTCGCGGTTGCTCAGCAGCGGGTTCTGCGCCAGCGTCTGCACCCAGTACTTGTTCCACAGCAGCTCGAGCAGCTTGCCGTCGAGCGAGCTGCGGTAGTGCTCGACCTCGAGCGCGTAGTACTTGCTCGCGTGGGCGCCGAAGTCTTCGGCCTTGGTTAGGGGCACGCTTTGGCTTCCGCCGTTGGTGTTATTAAATGAGGGAGCGGCGACGGAAGGAGGGGGTTGGTAGTCTTGCGGGTAGGTGCGGAAGGCGCCGATCTCGACCTTGTTGGCGGAGACAGTGCGGTCGGGGTCGATGACGACGGCGACCATGGGGCCTTGCATCTGTTGGAGTTGCTGCGTCTGGACGTCGATGCCCGACAGCCAGCAGCCGTAGCCGGGGTGCGAGTGGTACCAGCCGACGACGTTCTCCTGGCGGGACTCGGCGCGGCAGGCGTCGAGGTATTGGATGAGGTACTCGTCTGCCTCGGCCTGCGCGTTGACGCGCGTCTCGGTGCCCTCGACCGGCAGGCGGAAGGCGTCGGTGATGACCAGGGCCGTGCCGTCCAGGTAGCCCTGCATGATGCCCATCACTTCGAGCGACCCGCCGGAGCGGGCGTGCATGACCATCTTGATGAGGGCGATCGGGGATATGCGGACGGTTTTGAAGTAGTGAGGGTCGGACACCCAGGGCCGGGCCTTGTTAATTTCCGCTTGACTGGCTGCTGAGTAGTTAAAGAGCGCATCGCGCTGGCGGTCGACCAGCTTGTCGGTTAGAGGGAGCTCTAGTGAAGGGATGATTGTTAGCTGCCGTGTCCTTCTCTATTGCTTGCGTATAAGGGTTGGAATGATGGAAGGGAAAAAATGGTTAGTTTACCCATTGCTAGTGCGTAGCCCAACGACTTGACCGAGAGCTGCTCGAGAAGTGACCGAACGTTGGGAGCTGTTGGCGAAGGAGGATTGATCGTCGAGGTCGATGGAGGGGCTGTCGCTTGGAGCCTGGTGAGCTCCGATAAGATAAGAACCCTGCCCTCAAGGTGCCAGGGACGTGGCAGGGTTGCCTTCTGGAGCCACGAGCTCAGCTTAATCAGTGCTCCAACATCGGGTTCGTTCCAGCCTGTTACAGTAAGGATTCGCAGTGCAAGACCGAATGAATTGAAGAGAGGAAACACATGGAAGTCCCAGAGAGAATGTGTACCAGGTATGCATTTTCTTTTACCAAAGTACCTACTCAACTACAAGTTGTATACTAGCTACAGCAGCCGAAACGGAAAGCCCCCCCAATTACTCCAGAAAATGCGATGACGGGACAACTGTTGCCTCCCCCAATATCTAGGATATCGCCCCCCCCTTCTATCCATAGTGCTGTAGCAGAAACAATATGTTCAAAAGAAAAAGTATACACTGTCACCACAAACCCGGGCACTGGATCGATCGTGACAGCAACCCCATCTCCCCACCTCACCTCGCCGACCGATTACTAGTTATCCTCCTCAACGTGGCATAGTTCTCCTCTTCCCGCAGCTCCCCCTCGTTGGTCTCACCCTGAACACCATTATTACCACCATTGCCAGCCTGCACAACAGTATTCTCCCTGGCGCCCAACCGGCTCGCCAGCGCATTGATCTTGTCTCTCAGCCCGGCCCTGCCTATCCCCACAATTCGCTTCCGCTCCGGGCTACTACTAATAGTAGTAGTAGTAACACCCTGCATATCATTATCATTACCAGTATATATACTCGTATTCGACCGCCTCGGCGAGGACGTGCTCAGGCTCAGTCCACCGCTGCTCCCCGGCCTGCTCGTCTCGCCGCCACTGCTCCACGGTCTCGACCAGCCGCCACTCGAGGTCGGCCTCAGCAGACTGCCAAACCCGCCACCACCACCACCACCACCACCACCTGTCTTGCTCCCAAAACCCTGACCCTCCGATGATGTACCCGTAGGAGGCGGCATCAAGAAACTCGGCACCGCGCCGGAAGCCTGCGTCTGGACCGTGACATGGCTGGCGCCGGAGCGGTGCGAGCGCATGGAGGACGCGACGCTGGAGCTTCTGCTGCTGGGGCGGGGCGGGATGGGGATGGGGATGGAGGAGGTGTTGGAGCGGCGGATGGACTGGGGCGGGGAGCGGGAGAAGTCGACGGGCGAGTTGCCGTAGAGGGAGGACGAGTCGTCGCCGCTGGTGCTGTTGTTGTTGTCGCGCGAATCCACGGCGGCTGTAGAAGTAGTAGGTGTGGCGAGGAGGACGGAGCTGGTGGCGAGCTCACGCAGCTTGGACTGCTGCGCGGTGTTGGGGCGGTGCTTGGAGAACTTGTTGCCGATGATGGCGCCCGTATGGCTGATCAGGGCTTTGATGACGCGGCTCTTGAGCGCCAGGGCGAGGTCCAGGTTGGACCACGTCTTGTTGCGGTACTCGATGGTGGGCAGGCGGAAGACAAAGTCGTGCACGTCTTCGAAGTTGCGGTCGCCTTTGCCCTTGTAGCTCAGGCAGAGCACGACCGAGGGCATCTTGATGTAGGCGAACGTCATGTAGTTGGATGCGCGGTCCATCATCTTGGATAGGTCGTCGGAATGCTTCGCCTTCTCGCCTTCGGCGTGGCCGCGCCGCAGCCTGAAACGAGATCCTTGTTTGGCGTCGCTATTCACGGAAGCGCTATCCTTAGACGAAAACCCGGTCGACGTCCTGCCGACACCAGGCCGCGGTGTGTTCACACGCAGCGAGTCATACGACCGCTTCTTGGCCATGGACTTGAATCCCGTGCCCGATCGGAAGAGCCGGAACGACGTGCCTTCGCCTGAGTGAACAGTCAGCGCCTTGTGTTTAATAGACGCTGCGTCTGGATCAGAGGTCAGAGTTGGCCGCAGACGAAGCTCAAGAGACCCGGCTCGCGTCGCGAATGGCGGCTCAAGATGATCTTGGTCTTGGTCGGCCGCTCCGAGACGGACCGATTCTTCCAAGGACTCGCTGTCGGCCTCGCCGTCGTCGTCGTCCCCTGGGGGCGATTGCTTGATCATGAACGGCGAGCCGTTCTTGCCGTCGGCGACTTTGCCACCGTCCGTGCCTGGGAAGATGTACTCGAAGAGCTTCTTTCCGATCTCGCGCTCCAGCTGGATCTTGAGCGGGAAGAGTGTCACCTCGACGTGGTCCATGACGGGAATGCCGGCAATGGCTTCAAGCATGTTCCAGTAGACCCTGATCATCGGCTGCGAGGCCGGGTCAAATCCGCCGCGGTCTCCCTCGACGTAGGGCGCCACCATCACCGGATAGATGGCATCCGGAAGCAGGTTGAGGCCGAGGACCTTGCCGACCTGGACCAGGTTGATGTGCGACCCATCGGAATTGTCGATTCGATCGTACTCGACGTCCTTGAGCTGCAGCTCGACGAGAGGCTCATTGTTGTCCCGGATGAGCTGCCACACAATGTCCTTCGCCATCAGACTCCACTTCAGGAGGGCACTGCTTGTGGTGTTGTCAAACTTCCTCTGTGACGAGGTGATGGCCTTCATCATGAAGAACAGCTCGTCCTCGCAAGCCGCCAGATCGCGCTCGAGGACCAGCCGGTCTTTCCAGCCCTTCTTGTCCAGTTGCCGGGAATGGATCTGGAAGTGCATCTTGATCTCCTCCAGCTGCCGGACGCGCTCCTGAAGCCTGATGACCATCTCCGGAACTCCCCTAAGGTCGCTGAAGTCGGAGGCAAGCATGATCTTTTCGAGCCTCTCATTTCGCGTCTTCTCCAGAGGCTCGCTGTACATCAGGAGGTCGAGGACAATGACGTAGATGGCGTAGTACTGCGAGGAATTGCACAAGGCATGGGCCTGCGGGAACTCGACCCAGATGTTGTCCGTTCTGCTCTCGGTGGTGTCCTGCACGGCGGCGCCTGCGGCCTCGCTGGTGTTGACTTCGTCGTTGTACTTGAGACGGAGGGTGTTGAACTTGTCGTAGCGGAGCATGGCTGAGGTCTTCTGCACGACGCGCTTGAAGCCGAAGGGATCGGAGTTGAAGTCAAACATAACCTCCATCGGCACCCAGGGCGGCCACGAAGAGCCTGAAGGGGTGCCGTATGTATTGCCGGAGTACATGGACACCAGCTGCGTCGAGAACCACTTCTGATGGGTCACGAAGAACTGGGTGCTGTCCATGTTGACGAGGAAACGTCGCTGAACAAGACCGCTGACATTATCAGACATCCTGCTCTTGTCGAGAACATCGACTACCTTGAGCTCCATCCCCTTGGATGTCATGAGCACCACGTGCTTCTTGTTCCTGTCGCTTTGAAGCTGAATCTGCGGTGCAATTAGGCGAACGTGATAGCTATCCTGGGTCGTGAACTCATCGGCAATGCCGCTTGAGAGATCAGCCATGCACGGATGTGTGCCGTCGGCGTCGTCTGAGCTTGTGAACTTCTTGCCATCCTGCAGGATCCTCCGGATTCGATCCTCAATGTCCTTTTCACCGTTGTGGTCTGGCCCGTTCACATCGGCGGTGGTGCTGCTACTGGCGCTGGGGGTTGTGGCACTACCGCCTTTCCCTGCTTTAGACTTGGCCTGCTCCTCCACGAGATCCAGGATGAACTTGACTGCCGGCCGAGATAGGTAGTACATAAAACCCCTGCGCTGGCCAACCTGGTGGATGTAACGCAGGATGATGTTCCTGAGGGTGTTGTTCCATTTCAACTGCAGATTGTGGACGACAAACCGATTCTTGAAGTCACTCGCGAACTCCGCAGCGGCAGGTGTTGTCATGCTCCCTCGGATACTCTGAGCAGATAAGGGAGGTCCTTCGAGGCTTTTAGCATCTTGATCTTGGCTGCCTGAGGGAGAACGCGGTGTCATCTCTTCCAGCATGCCTTGCAGGAACGCCTTCTTCCCGTTGAGGACCCCAGTATGGCGGGTAAGGAGCTCGAACTCTGTCCTGAGGTCAGAGTCTGTGCCGGCGAGGTCCTCTCGGATGAGCTGAAGCTCAATCTGTCCAAGGTTCCGTTTGTGCGTCTCCATCTGCTCGTCCAGCTGTTCCAGCCGACGACGGATGAGCTGAGATTGCACCCTCCTAGGGTCGTCGTCTTGGCTCATGACGCAGAAGTGCGTTGGTTCCCTGCCGAAGGGACTAGTTCGGTCCGGATCACCATCGATTACGCCGTTGATGTCTGTTTGGCGGAAGTATGTGATACGGGGGGCGAACGCAAGCGGCAGAATCTTCGTGTCAGGGTTCGGTTCGGTTGGCAGAATCCAGTCCAGCTCCACGAAGTCATCCATGTCAATCCATGTTAGATCGTTGTCAGGTATCGTGAAGCGAGATAGATCAGTGCCGTCTCCCTCCTGGTCCGTAATGAAAGTTGAGAGGGAATGCCTCAACATGGCGTCAGCTGTTGTGGCCCGGATGCTAGCCGAGACAGCACGGATGTCTGCTGAAACGAGATCAAGCTGACCCGCGTGAATCTTCATGCCGCTTGTCCTGGTCTGCGTCTTGCGGCCACGGTCTCTGGCGTTGAACTCTTCTCGCCGTTGGTGCAGGTCCAGGATGAAGCTGTCAAGTCGGACCTTAATGCCCGTCGCTGAAACCGCATTTTCGCAGTAATCCTCGGCATCTTTGTGCTTGTAGATGTGACTGAGAAACAAGGGTGCTAGCAGGAGGTTGTATTTAATGGTAGCGAGGTGTCTTCCAAACTTTTTGCTGTTCTTTTCCCGGCCAGGCCAGAGAGACCCTTGTCGGATCGGGAGAGAGAGTGGCCCAGAGAAGAGAGACCACCATGCGTAGAAGTGGGTGAAGAAGCGGGGAGTGAGGTGGACGGTGTTGTAGCTGCGTGAAGGCTCGGTGATGGACCCTGACCATTCTCGGTCAACCGGAGCCCGGACAGCGACAGACAGGTGGATGTGCTGGCTGCGGAACCCGCGGAAGGCATCATATGGAAGGCCGCCCTGGGTTTTAGCATGAGTCGGAGACTTGAGCACAACCTCGTAGTGCGGCTTGAACTCGAAGCTCCTATTCCCGTGCTCAATCGCGCGCTCAAAGACGAGGCCGGCCAGCCACTGGACTTTGCCTGAGAGTTTCACGACGACCTTCTTGAAGGCGGCGCCGGATGGTTGTTGGCTGGAATCGCTCATGATGCTGTCGTCTTCGCCATGTTGACGGCGTGTCTCACGGACCTGATGACTGTAATCCGGGACCGCCAGGACATACTCGCCGCTGTCGATAATCATGAAGCGCTTGGGATCATCGACGCTGTGAATGCTCCACCTCACGTCGTTCCGGAAACACATCAGGAACCCTGCGCCGTTACCCGTGATTTGGTAGGGGTCTCTACTGCCCTTCAATGCCAGATGGACATCGCCGTCGCCACGCCACGCCACTCTGATCCGAGAGTGGAAGCTGAGCCGGATCTTGTCCCAGAACCCGACCCTCTCAGAAGGATCAAGCTGCGGTTTCGTCATGGACTCAATTGCCATCATCATGTCTTGGATCGCGGGCTGGTAAGACGGGCCCCAGGTGATTCGCGTCGGGTTGGCGGTGTGAATGTCGATGCTCATGTCCGAGAAGGTCTTGACGGGCCCGATCGTCCTCCGCACATCGACCGCAAAGCTTCCCGCGTTCGACGCAATCAGGTCCAGGTTGCGCGGTGGCACGATCGGGACCCTGATCTTTCGAGTAGATTCTTGGCCGCGGTACTCCTCCGCGATAACGAAGTCTGTTGTCATAGCAAGGGCCGGAAGGCGAACGGATTGGTCAGACTTTGTTGCCGGGACATGCAAGAACGGCAGAGGGTAGTCCCTGAGGGTTACTCTCGCTTCTCCCATGTTCACTTGGAGGCTCATAGGGACGAGAAGTGCGTACTTCATGTCTCTCGGCATGCCTTTTCCAACCTTGTGGAGGAAATCTGGAAGCTCCCTCATCGGAAAGGATGGCTTATCGATGACGATATGTAGATCGTTGATGATCGTTGACATGAGCGCGGGCCGCTGAGGGACCTCCAATATCTTCTCGCTGTCGTCCAAATCGTCAGGGATCTCGTCGGCACCCCAGAATTGAGACCGAATGTCTTTGGTCGCATTCCTGGACATCTCATACTGCTGGTCGATGCGCTGCTTCCAGCTCCTGGCATTGTGCACGTTCAACTTTTGCCTTGCCTCGGCGATGGAGACGCGAGCGCTTCCGCTGATGGCTTGGGCACCGGCTTCCGGATCATACCTCGGTGCCCGCCCGCGCTTATGTCCTACACTTGCGGACCGCCGTTGGCGATCGGCGCTGCGGCTTCTGGCATGGGAGGCACCGGGACTGGGAGGTTCGCCTTGGGGCGCAGCCGATCGAGCCCGCATCTTCTTAGCCAACCCTTTCCTCGCTTCTTCCTCATGGATCTTCTTGACCTTGACACGGAAAGCCTCCTCACGCGCCTGGCGCTGCATCATCTCAACTAGGCCTGAGCGGTAGATGACCCCCAGCTTCCATTCAAACGCGCCGTCTTCTAGCTCGAAGAGGAGGCTCTTTGCTCGCAATGAGATTTTGGGTACATTCTTCGGGGCTTCCGGTCCTTTGTCGAGAATGTACTCGTTTGTGCCGGTCTTGAACCTGTGGTGGAGCTGTAAGACGGACTTGAGTGTGTTGACAAAGTTATCTGTGATCTTGTAGATCACCATCTCGTGAGGCACGGCCAACCGGATGCTCTCCAAGACGACATCAAACATGCGGTCTTCGCGCAGACCGCCGCCGGTCAGCTTGTGTCGTGACTCGCGGTAGTCCACGCGAAGGTTCTTGACGCTGACGATCCGAGCCCAGACCCTGCGCATTCTGGGGGCTTCGGCATACAGACGGGTTAGTTTCGCTTGCAGAAATGGGGCTGACCATCGATGGCGTCCCGCCTCCATGCCGTAAATATGGAGCATCACCGGGGGATCCGAGGGTAAGTCGGCCTTGACTTGGATGAGGGTGGCCCTGAAGTCAACAGCAACCAGCTCAGGCGTAGCCCAAAAGGAGTCGACGTCGTTCAAGGACAGATCAGGAACCATGCCACCCGGAGGTGGCGATAGGTGACCGACTACCCGTCTCTGCGGTGACATGGGTGGAGTCATTGGCTCCGGTGTCTCCCTGCTGGTCCTCATGAAGGCTTTTCCTAGACTCGAGACGGCCACCCCTACGGCATAATGGCGGTACAGGGAGTACTGAACAAGAAGAGTCCTGATGTGTGAGTAGACATGAAACACTGGGCCCTGGTGGTCGCTCAGTGTAGACAGGGCAACTTCAAATTTGGGTACGTTTATGAAGGGCTCGAATTCCCACTTCTCTGCTGACTCGACCATGAAGACCTCGAAGCCCCGAGCGTGCAAGGATATGCGGCGACCGTCGCCTTCGTGGTGATATTTCTTCCTGGGGGACGCTGGAATAGCCTTCAGAATCTCGCTTTCAGGGGACATCATGCCGCGACTGCTAGCTCTCCGTCGAGAAGGCCGTCTTTGCAGCCCTTCCAGTCGCTGGGCACGATAGTCGGCCGACCACGATTCCAGCTGAATGGCGACACCTTTTGAATCTTCCGATATTTCCTTGTCCACGCCCGCAACTTCGATGCTGCAATCTGAACACTGCAGTTGGAAATGGAGGAGCCAAGCTGGCAGCGCGCGCAGGAAGTTGGAATGTTTGGGGGTTCTGGAGACGGCGCGTTTGTCTGGCTCGACATTGAGCCGCAACTGGCGGACGATCTGGCGCAAGCCATCGCGGATCTCCTCCCTGACCATTCTGAGAGTGAAGGTTTCGAGATTGCCAGTGGCAACCACATGGACGTCTGGTGAGGCGTTGAGCTGCACTTTCAGATCGAAATTCTCCGTCTCGAGGAGATCGAATCTGCTCCCCGCGGAGGTCTGGTAGTACAGATTGTGGGTTTGGACTCTCATGGTAGCAGCCAGGGAATAATGGAGTTCCTCAACCGTCGAATGGAAGGACTCCATGTCTAGGGACACGGCGGATATAGAGGAAATAATGAGATCAAACTCGTCAGGATCCGCCGACTTTTGGACAGGCGGAAGCGCTATCCTTAACACCGGTTCATGCATAGAGAATTTGATGTTCGCTTTCGGGAGAAGTCGTGAGATGAGCATGTGGCGCTGTTGGGGGCGCGCCTTGGGGGGTTTGGGTTTCCGTTGCAGCATCGCCAGAAGGAGAGGGAGATGCCGAGGGTCAAGATCGACCGAGGGAGAGGTCACGACGGAGTTGGCAAAGAGAATGTTCGCATTCCGCTGCTCAGCAGTGCCTTCATCGGTCAGCTCTACCGTCTTCGAGGGAAGCGTGGTCTTGGCAGTCGTGGTAGCCATTGGGATGTACACGATGCGCTCGGGCTTGCCGCGTCCATCATCGAGGCCAACGGAGATGGACAGCGCAGCAGCCAATGCTTCGTGAGCAATGTCCTTAGAAGGGAAGTACATCCTATGCGCAGCCGACTTCGGATCCAGTCGATGGAGGTCAATGCCCACTTCTTTCATGGAGGCAGTGAGAAGCATCGGGGAACCCGTGGGCTTGACGCGGTCGATCTTCTTGGTCAGTCCAACGAAGCTGACAGCAAATTGGACTTCTTTGATCCCCTTGAGAACCGAGCTGACAAGCTCTTTTGAGTCGGAAACCGTCTGCATCAACTCGCGATTGGTGCTGCCCGGAACGTCAAGCTCCTGGATCACACGGTCAACAACCTCATCGGCGGGCTCAGGTTGAACGAAGCCATGGCCGGCCTGGGATTTGATCTTTTTGTATTGAGCGAGGCTATGGCGGACATCGTCATATGGAATATGGAGTCGGCCGAGCTTGAGAGCGATAGCGGTGTCGCGAAGGCCGTCGAGAGCTTCGTACAGATAGCCGTGGATATTCAAGGTCGCGCTATCCAGGACCTCCAGGGCCTCCCCCCCTTCCGCACTGAATAGCACACTGCGGAGCGTCATGATCCATTCGGCTTGCTCATTGTGTCGCCTCTTCTCCGCTCTTCCCTGCAGGAAGAAACGGGCGCGGTCCACCATCTTGCGCCGCGTATCCACTGCAATGGTGAAGCTGCCCATCTGCATGTTGCCGACTCCTGCAATGCTCACTGTTGAGTTGGTAGCCACAACGTCAACCATCCGGAGCCAGTTCACGCTCCGGTGCAGGCGCTTAATCCGCTCCTTGACCCTTGTCAACTGTTTCCATGTCTTGCTCCGTTCGTCCGGGTCGATATCGCGCCGGACAGGTCTCGGTGTGTGTGGCGTCTTCGGGGTCGGCGGCTTAGGATCTCGCTCGGCAACGTCGGAGTCGGAGTCCCCATCCTCAGATGCGAGCCCCTTTGCCTTGGACTTCTCCAGCTCCCCAACATCTACCGTGACAGCAAATTCGTCCACCACAATACTCAACCAGGTCGGCTGGGCGAAGGTTGGCCGGTGGACGTTGAGGCCCAGGCCCCTGATCTCGATGCGCATGCCATCGCGTGGGGTGTAGGCGAGCCGCCGGAGCGAGAAATAGCCGATGCGCTGAATCGAAATCCCTGTGAGAATGCGGAGGACGGCAAACAGAACGAACGACGACAGATAAAGAAGGACTAGAATGCCGAAGATGAAGGTCGGGTTAAGGAGGGCCATTTCGACCGAGCATGGGCGACGGGCACCGGCGGGGCGCCGTTCGTCGCGCAGCAAATCCGCCCTGCAATCCTCGACTAGACCGGGCTAGGGGTAGAGCCAGATGTACGGCCCGGTCTTTCGTATTCACGCGCGTGACATGTTGAGCAAAACCATCTAATTCTCAGATCTGTTCGTTCAAGCCGGGTTCCTTTGCCGCAACGCCGCGCAGTGATCCTCGGTGGTGTCTTTCCTCAAACACCGCGGCGCAAAGTGGGCCGCCGCAAACCGTCTCGAAACGGAAATACCGAAAACGCGCGCGACCGGTCGTCGAGGAGTTGGGCGTCTCGAAATATGGAGGAGGAAAGAGGGGGAGTGAAGTGTAAGCAGCCATGCCAAGGAGATTGATGTATCCGTACAGCTGGATCCAATTCGAGGATGGGATGGAGCCTCTTTTGCTGTGCCTTACAAACGACAGGACGTCCCCACTTTTTCTGGCCGTGCCACCTCCCCTAGTTTTTCAAGGACAGTTATATATATAAGCATATAGAATATATTAAAATTACTAATATAAGCTATATTTAAGAGTTTTAATAGATTTATCATATTTTTATAAATTTTAGAACCTTAAATTAGCCTATTTTAACTATTTAAATATTAAAAGATATGATATTTAAAGTAGATATCCTAAGATCATTTAACTTTTAGTCATATCACGGGCCTGACCTTAGGTCATGGTAATGATCTCTGTTGCACCATGAAGAGGTGAGGAAGCTATGGAACAGGAAGGTGAGTTATGTGCGTGAAGCTAGGGCACAGACCACCAGATTATGTAATGCTGATGAGGTTTGGTACCGTGATAAGTCATGTGCTTCTGCTCCAGTATTTAAGGTCTAGTCATATGCATACTACTATTATCTAGATCTTGCTCTCTCTATTATAATATTAATCTTATATATATGAACTGACCTGACTGGTACTTATTACAATAGGAGCTTAGAACTATAAAAATTCTATTATAAATATATAAGATAAGAAAATAGTTAGAGCAGTCAATTTAAAGATATTAGTAGCTGAGCATAATAGCTATTTTAGAATCTAGAAAATATCTAGACTTATAAGACTATATAGTATTTATTATAGTAGTGTACTTATCCTACTTACTCTGATATTAGACCTTATTGCGAGAGCTCTTCTAGCTTCTCTTCTTTTTTCCTTATTGTCACAAATCAGCCAACAGGAAGGTGCAGGAGCACACCTTACAGGTGGGGCGCATGCAAGGAAGGTACATCCCGGGCCGACCATTCGTTCAGGACCAGTCAGAAGGAAGCTCTATTGTGCTCTCGGGAGCAGTAGAGAGCATGGGAGACGGCCAATCAGGAAGCGCTCTAAGGTGCTCTCGAGAGCACGAGAGAGCACCTGCTCTAGGAAGCTCTAGAAAGCGCCCTGGAGCACGCTAGATAATTAGTATATAGTCACTCGTTCTGAAGAACTCTGGGAGTTCTGCAGTGAGCAATTCCAAGCAATAGGTCTTACTCTATTGTGCAGACATTGCAGGCAAGCATTGTTGTGAACCTTTTGGCTTCACCGAACTATCACTCCTTGTGTTATTACCTTCAACCAGATTGTCCCTCTCAGAGGATAGGGGCACCTAGGGTTCGTCACACTCGCCTCTCACATACCTGTGATCTCAGCTATACTGTGGGCGGAATCGCATAAGGTGAAATGACGGAGGTGTGGATGATCAGAAGTCTAGGAAGAAAATGGGGCTTAGGGGACTAAGAGATACTAGGTAGGTAGCTGTCTTGTCCCTTCTACGTCTCTAGGTGCCTCGCCTCATAAGGAATGTGATCGTTTTACATGCAAGTAAGCACATGTGTTATAGCCACATATTAACCACCTTATTCAAGTGTATCTATATTAGGTATTCCCGTTCAAGTCGATGGGCCCGTACTAGAGAGGAACCCCCAGGGTGAGAAGAAAATGGTACTAGGAAGTAGAGATGATCGAGGTAATGATCACGAAGCAATTCTAACAGCAAGATACTTCAGAGATACTATATATTTCCACTCACCCCAGGCGATCACGGCCAAGTTTTCTTTAGGTGGAAACAATCACTGCAGATATGAGGAGCAAGCGGGAAGTGTGAAAGGTTTAATGGGAAGTTATCTCGAGTCAGCATTTCTGCTCGCAGAACGACGCTGCCGTAAATGGTGTCTAATCCCGGCCCCGGTGCGGCAACGGCCGGCCGCCGGCCACGGCCCGCTTGCGATCTGCAGTGCCACCAACTACCGTCACCATCACGGCCGCTCATTGCGGCCAAAATCAGACTCTAAAGCTTGCCAGCCCTCGAAGACGAAACAGGAGGTGGCCGTTTGAACAGGTTAACGATGGCCGGGTATGGCGGATGATATTCTATGCCGCCAGCCACGGCGTTAAAAATCCAGCTCTGCACCAACGATTAGCGCGTGCAATGGACCTGCATACCACCGGCATCTCTGCATCTATTCATCTGGCATGTGCAGACTGTACAGTGTTCGTTCTGTTCTCTCAACTTCACATTACTGTTGATAATGTGGCGGTGATGTCGACGTCACGCGGGTTACTGGCACGGATCTCCGTGCTCCCGATCACTATCCTGGTGATATGCACTTGGCTTCTCATCCTCCAATTCCACCCCCAATGGGGCCGGATCCCCTCTGTTGACACCCCATTCGTACAACCTCCACCGGTCGAGATCGTCGTGGCGAGTCTCAAGAGCGAGAACACTTCATGGGTCCATCGATACCTGCCGGGCTGGTCCCGCCGCATCTACATCGTAGACGACCTTTCAGCACCCCTTACAGTCCCCAGAAACAAAGGCCGCGAGGCCATGGTCTATCTGAGCCATATCATTGACAGCTATGACGCCGTCGCCCAGACAACCATCTTCGTACACGCCTCCCGCTTCGCATGGCACAACGACGATCCAGATTACGACGGCCTGGCAACCCTGCGCAACCTTCAGCTGGACTACGTCCAAGCCTCCGGCTACGTTAACCTGCGCTGCGTCTGGACGCTCGGCTGTCCTGTCGAAATCAGACCGCACAGTGACGCAGCCACCGATTGGGAAATTGGCAATGGCACTTCCAGCTCTGTCCGTCCGCTGACTACCAAGGAGATCTACAAACGGGCTTTCGAGGAGCTCATGCCCGGGTTAGAAGTACCCCAGCAGGTCGGCGTCAGCTGCTGCTCGCAATTCGCGGTATCGCGCGAGGCAATCCACAGCCGACCGAGGGAGGATTATATTCGCTGGCGGGAGTGGTTGCTAGAGACGCCGCTTGCAGATGACTTGAGCGGGAGAGTGTTCGAGTATTTGTGGCACAGTGGGTACTGAACGGTCCATCTTCCCTTGGTTCTCCGCTGACGATTTGCGTTCGTGTAGTAATCTTTCGCAAAGAAGCTGTGTTCTGCCCCTCAGCAGCCGAGTGCTACTGCAAGCTGTACGGGCTGTGTAACTTGAGATGCGACGAGTATCAATGCGATGGCCGATATGTCTTGCCAAAGTATTCAACAATGCCCGATGGTTGGCCGAGATTTGGCTGGTCAGGAGAGGAGAGACACTTCACTGGTCCGCTGTGAAGACCAGGAGATTGTTCGCGTCGGCCTGTTTCGCGACGGACTGCAAATGGCCCGTTAGTTCGGAAGAAGGGTGCCAGGTTCAACTGCCTGTAAGCCATTCCGCAGCGGCCCTAGTCAAGATGTGATATCATCTGGGAATGGCGGAAACTGAGACCCCATCATCCACCACTTGGCCTGGCCCTGCTGACTGCCTCAACAGAGGAGTTGTGGGCTGCCAACCTTCATGGGATGTGCGAAAGAACAGTGGTGCTGAGATGTCATGGCCATCAGGGCGTTGACAGAACCCGGACAACATGGGATCGGCGTCGGTTTTCAAGAATACTGGAATGCTAGGTTAGAGAATTAGCTGCAATAGCACGCGGTCCCAAATCATTGAACATACTGGTAATTATTAAATGACGCTCTCCTGCCCTTTGGTCTGGCGCCGAGTATCTCGTTACTCTTTGCCAGAGGGCGCCGGATTGCTCCTCTCTGCTCGGAGATTTTCTTGTCCTTTCGTCCGGCTGTCGGACTCGACAAGCTCCTTGATGCGGTCATCAGTGATGGCTATGTCAGCTTCTACTCGAAGCAGCTGTTCCTCGAGTATCTTCTCATAATCTTGGTCAGACAGTTTAGTGATGGGGTTCCATTTCGACCAAAATCCGCCACCGGATTTAGCGGGAGCGTTGGCGGCCCTCGCAGCCCACCAGTTGGCGAAGGCTTGACCTCCCGCTCCATACAGAGAGAACATCAGAGCTCCCGGGAGGATGTTTCTCGGACCCCCTGAAACATTGTCAGCGGACGGTTGATACACATGGGCTTGCAGGCACTCACTGAGCAAGCCGGCCACAGTTCCGGCGACACCACCTGCCACAGTGCTTGCCTTCACCTTGTCTTCGGGAGCGGTCCAATAATACGTCAACCCAACATGCCTAGCCGCTGGGATCGGTGAGCATCATATCGCAAGCCCGACGCCGCGACAGAACTCACCATAATAGCTGGAAGCCAGGGTAAACCACTGTCCTCCCGCGATGACTGAGAAGAGTACTGGAGGCGCAGACCGGATAATACCGGCGGCAGCTCCTGTGAACAGACCACATGCACCTGATACATGTCAGGGGCTGAGAATACGTCGGTGGTCTGGCCTATCAAGCGAGAAGAGCACATACCAGCGACTGCACCAACTTTGAGGGAAGGGACGACAATCTCCATGAACTCCGGGGAAGGTGACTGTCTCCGCCGTGGCAAGGTCTTTTCCTTCGGAAAGTCTTCTATGGATGGCGCAGGGGCCGTAGTGTGGTTCTGAGTCCCCTCATGGCTCTCGTTGTCTGCGGTTGGAAGGACTACGCGCTTCATTGTGTAGAGAGAAAGGGCAATTCAACCTCCAGACTCTGTCTATAAGCTGCTATGTCTTATAAGAACCCTCTCGTAATGGTGTGCTTCAGTGGGGAGACGAATCCGGGGCTGGGAATGGGAAGAGGGTCAAAGGTACAGCGCAGAATGTTCAAGTTGAAACGACTTTGGAGTGCAGATGTGTGAAGCTTGTGATCTGGAGAATGCAGAATGCCGCTTCCCCATGAGGATCCACTAAGCCTTTTCGGACCTAGCGGCGATGTGAGGGGCCCCGCACACCCCACCCTGTTCTGAGCGGAAAAAAATGTCAACCCTGATTCCTCAATCGAACCTCAATAATTTTTCGCTTCCGCCAGCAACCCAAAACCACGTTACTCGAACAAACCATCTGGTTGCGAATCCCCTATACTCGCCCGCCTCCCATCCGACTCCGCTTGTACAGCATCCGGAGTCCGCGAATTCCTTGTTCTCGCATCGAGCAAGCCACTGATTAGTTTTCTCCGGAGACCCGCTACTTCGGAAAACAACCTCACATCGCGCTTCGGTGGTACATCGCAGCGCGTGTGGACACAAAAGACGCAATCATGGGTGAGTTCCGCCCAGTGTCCCCTGCCAACTTCCGGCACCGCGGCGAATCCACCACCTGTTGCGATTGTTGCTGATGCAAGTATACAGCGCCCAAAAAGAAGGAGGTCCAGAAGTTGTCTCTGGGCGACTTTCTCAATGATACCTGTAAGTTCCCCTCCATGCCAAGGCCGCGGCCTTAGAATCTTGGGTAGCACAGACTCCCTTAACACTGTCCTCTAGCATTTGGCGGTGGCGTCTCCTCGTGGGCCGATGAAGTTGAGGACACCTATGGTGAGTACTATCCCTGCTGAGCGCCTAGTTGTTTGGTGCTGATTTTGTTAGCATCTGGTACGCACTTGTGCAAGTGAACACTTTTCGGTCGATGATGCTGACTGGATCTAGGCACTCAGCCGCTCCCCCCTCCCGAGCGCCGCCCGGGCGGGATGAGCTCGTATGGCGGTGGCAACGATCGGGGTATGTTGTACAGCCCGCAACCACCATGGGGTTGATGACTGATATACGTTGTTCAAGGCTACCATTCGCTCCGCGACAACCTCCCCCAGCAGCTCCCCACTAAACCCCCGTTCACCGCTCACCTCGGCAACCTGTCCTACGATGCCACCGTCGAGACAGTTACCGAATTCTTTGAGGACTGCAACGTGACGAACGTGCGGATCATTGAGGACCGCGAACAGAACCGGCCCAAGGGGTTCGCTTACGCCGAGTTTGCCGACGTCGAGGGTCTCAAGACAGCCCTCACCCGTGATGGACAGACCTTCCAGGGACGGTCCATCCGCATCAAGGTTGCTGATCCCCGTAAGTCTTACTATGTGCTTTCAGAGATGTGCAACCCAGTAGCTGATTACTTTCCTAGCGAGGGGAGGTTTCGATAGGACTGAATCATTCCGCGAACTCGACTGGTCACAGCGGAAGGGCCCATTGGCTGATATTCCCGGCCGGGGCAGTGATCGACGTGGTCCCGACTTCGGCGAGCGCAGGCGTGAATTCCAGCCCGCCGACGACGGCAAGGTTCGTGACTTTAGCAACTGGGAGAGACGTGGTCCTCTGTCGCCTCTGCCTCAGCAAGAGCGGCCTGAGTCTCGCGAGGGTTCTCGTTCCCGTGGCATGGATGCCCGATCTGAGTCGTTCCGCGGGAACAGGAGAGCCTCTCCGGCGGCCTGGGGTCCTAGTGAGGGCCGGCAGGATTCCCGCCCACCGCGTCGCGAATTCGCGGATCGCCCAGAGCGGCCGGACCGTCCGGAGCGTGTCCCCACCGCTGCAGAGACAGTTTCCAATTGGCGTAGCCAAATGCGTCCCGATGCGCCAATCAAGTCACCAGGCCAGTCTCGCGAGGGCAGCGAGGCGCCCCCTTCGCCGGCTGCTGCTGCTGCTCTCCCTGCCGGACGGCCAAAGCTGAACCTCGCCAAGCGGACTGTCTCCGAAGCCACCGATGCAGCTCCCGCCACCTCTACTTCTAGTGGATCCAAGCCCAACCCGTTCGGTGCGGCACGCCCGATTGACACCACTGCACGGGAACGTGAGGTTGAAGAGCGGCGCCAGAGGGAAAAGAGGGAGGCCGAGGAGAGGGCAAAGGAGGAAAAGCGCGCTAAGGAAGCCGCCGCCAAAGAAGCCGCCGAGAAGGCTGCAGCGGAGGAGGCAGCGAAAGCGAATGGTGTGACAGAAAAGACCCCTGCGGATGAGGCAAAGACGGCCGACAAGGAGGGAACTCTGGCCGAGGCCACCAATGAGCAAAAGGTCCCTATCCGCTCTCGTGAGCCACGGGAAGCACCCAAATCACGAGCTCTCGAGAGCGGTAGTTGGAGGCAGCCAACAGGGGAGCAGCGCGCCCCGTCTCGCGGCAGCCACGGCCCCAGTGCTCCCCGGCGTGGTCCCCCTCGTGGTCCTCGCGATACCGCACGGCCACCTCGCTCCAACGGCAGTGGTGCCACCCCGCAGCAGCCTCAGTCTCCGAGCGTCGAGCAGACGCCCCCGACGCCAACTGTTGACGAGGATGGCTGGACCACGGTTCCAAATAAGGGACGCCGCGGACAGGGCAATCGTGCGATCGTCTCCTGAACGCACGAAAAAAACACTTTCAAATTGTCTCCCCCGCTCCGGCACTTGAGTCTATGTAGACTCCAACGAGTCCCCCGACTCTTGCCGCCTTGACGACCTCTTTCTCCTCCGTTGCGTCACAACATTCGCTCCCATACCCTCGCGTCGTTGCGTCGTCGATTGGGATAGCCCGGCATCGGGGCTATCAAATTCACGCAGACATCCTGGTTTTTCTCCTAGAAACCGAGTGAAGTTGCCGAGTCAGCCATTTTCGGGATGACGGATCTACCGCTCATACATTCCTAGCATCGTCAGTCCGACATGCCTAGTAACTGACATTGGCGAAGACGACTGCACGGTTTGGGCCGACATGACCTCCGATTATACCAAAGAGCGTGCACAGACATGCGGCGCGGGTTTCTCGGTTCCTAAAATGAGTGGCCTCTTCTGCCCACACGGGCGGCGGGCGAACGACATGGATGCAGGTTTCTTCTCGGTTGTCACGGCGCGTGTTTCTATTTGACATTGGGCAAAATCTCAGGTTTGTAGGGGGCGAATATTACAGTTAGATATGGGCAGCGAAGGTATGAATGGCGGGTCCCCTCCACATGTCCTTGGGATTCCCATCTATCTCTTGGGCTTCTTGGTCATCTCTTGCAACCTGCCTCAACCAACTCTACGTCTTTCTAAGCCTGGACGATTGTGGCGTTCTTTATCGCCTTAGAGGACGACATGTTTCACGGGATCAGGATGGGAGGGAGCTTTCTGGTTGACTCCAGGCACGCTTTTAACGGTACCTTAGTCTCTCCTCAGTTCTAGACGCGGGATAGCAAAAGGAAATAGGACGCATCTCACAATATACTTCATCGTGTCTTGTTCACTGTGAAGCCTCTCTTCTAACAACTCGGTAGGTACTTTGGATCATCGTTTCCACAACAACATCCAAATCATCCCCGTCCAACCCAAGATTTCTCCGGCAGCCCTTGTCAAGCCTAGAAACGGCTCCCTCCTCCCCACTCCCGGACGATACCGTTCATCATCTAGCGCCGGCGGGCAACCCCCGTTTATCCCCAGCTAAGAGTTTTGCAACTAACCCACTACCGCTTCAACGTCTTCTGCTTCTGCGCATCCGTCGCGACATTCCGGCCCTCCACCAGCAGGCCCTTCCGCCGCCGCACGCTATCCATGTACCGCTTCGCCACGTTCTCCCGGTCGCCGTACTCGCCCAGGTCTTCCAGGTCATCCTCGGTGAAGGGCACCCAGAAGGGGTCCTCGTCCAGGATCTCGAAGCCGGCGAAGATCAGCTGCGGCTGGGCCGCGCCCGACGTCCGCTTGCGCATGTCGTCGGCGAAGCCGAACGACTCGGCCACGGGCAGGAGCGCCTGGATGGTGAAGAAGGGGGTGCCTTCGTTCATGGCTTCGGACTGCACGCGGCCCCGCCGGCGGGTGAGCACGTCGTAGACTCTGCCTAGGACTTCGGCTGTTGTTTTCCCTTTTTGTCAGTTTTGTTCTGCTAGTCAGGGAGCAGAGAGAGGGTGGATTATGGGGTACGAACTTGATGCTTGGATTTCGCACGAGTACATTGCCAGCATCAACCGTGGTGACCAATCGAGGAATCCCTTGTGGATCGATTGCTGGACCGTTTTGATCACTTCGCCGGTGAGACGGCCGAGGCGGTCTCGCGCTGTAGCTGCCTCTTCGTCGGTGGAGGAGGGAGGAGTCACGGAGACGTCTTCGATGAAGACGGCTATGCCCTGGACGGGCTCGTGGCAGAGCGGACCGGAGTTGGTAGCCAGTTGAAAGCCGTAGGCTATCTTGTCGGAGAAGTGGTGCGGGCTAAGCGCTTCATTAGCGGATGGGCGGCTGTTGAGGCTAGTAGGATGGTTGGAATTGGTAGTTAGGTTGAAGGCTTTGGGAATGAGCTGTTCTTTGGTTGCGTCGATGAGAAGGTTGGGGCCTGTTCGGCGGGGGCCGAAGGAGACGATGCGGTCGACGACGCCCTTCCATGTGTCGAGACGGTCTTTCTCGCTGTCGAACCTCGCTTGGAGCTGCCTTCCGAGCTCTTCAGGGGAAAGAGCTCTGCGGGCTTCAGCGACTTCGTCGTCGGCTTCGGCGGAGTCATCTTGGGCGGCGCTATTTTCTGCTGCCGATTCAGGAGGGGCAGATCCATCCTCCCCCTGTTCAGCAGCTTTGCGATCAGAGTACAACCGCTTTACGCTCCCCGCGTTCTTGACTAGGAAGTCGGTGACATCGCGCGGTAATGGTCTCACTCGCAGGGTGATAGTCACCTGCTTGGAGCTTGTCACGCCAACCACCACTCCCCGGCCCAACTCCTTGTTGACAGGAGGACGCATCTCCTCGGCACGGACGATGGTTTCCCGGTATGGCACAATCGGCGCGCCGGCTTGGATCTCGCATCGTGCGAACCGCTCCCGTAGATCTGTCAGGCACCGCTCAAGGTGTAATTCGCCGGCAGTCAGCAGCACGTGCTCGCCGCTAGAAAATTGCTCGTACTCGGCGCAAGGATCGCTATGGACGAGCAGATGAAGTCCCTTAATCATCTTGTCCAAGTCGGCAGGGTTAACAGGCTCTAAGGCCACACGGACAATGGGGCGTCCCTGTAGGTTCGCGATACCTGCTAGGTTAATGGCTCCTTCTAGCTGGCTGCAGAGGGTGCCTGACTTGAGCAGCCCGCTATCTTCAAGCCCGCGAATGCCAAAGACCACACCAGGAGGAACCGAATTGAGCGCCTCGAGATTGCGGCCCATCAGCATGTAGAGCGCCGTCACTTTCACCTTCCTAGGTACCGGCTCAGCGAGCGGGTGAGCTGGCGAGAACTTGGGCGGAAGGACATAGATCTCGTCGCCCACAGATAACGTGCCGGAGTAGATTCGCGCAAACCCGATCAAGTGCTCAGGCTCGGCCTGCTTCTCTTCTTCTTCGGGAACTTCCTGGTCCAGTGTAGCCTCCGAAAATGCTGAATCCAAGGCATCCATATCATTACCATCGCTCATGTTGCCTTGCGCGCGGGAGGCCTCAAGACGCTTCTTCCTGGCCAGTTCCCGTGCCTCTTCGCCGCTCATGGGGCCACGTCGCTTGTTCTCGGGCAGCTCGCTCTCCTTGACAGACACCATCTTGCTAACATAGGCGACTACTGGGTCCGATGGAGCCTTCTTGAATGAGGTAATAGCATCCTTAACCTTTGGGTCGATGTGCTCTGCTCCTGGGACGTCTTCTAGCAGGAGAGGGAAGCGTTCGGCCTGAGCCGCTTTCGGCGACGGCAGAGATTCCACCACGGAAACCAACAAAGCCACCGAAACTGGTAACCAGGAAGAAAACACCGTCGTGAGCAGCAGTTTCGGATCTCGTGAGCGGAGGATGTGCGGAGGAATGGTGATGTTGAGGGACTTGGTGATCTTTTCTAGAAGGCTGCGGTCACCCTTTCCACTGTCTCCGCCGACGGTGGCCTGGTAGACTGCCCAGATCTGGTCAAGCACTAGCTGGACAAATATGGGTTTCAGGGGCCGGCCCTTTAGGTGTTTGGGGCCCAGGACCTTTTTCGTTTTGGGATCCAGGTAAAAGTTTCCCCAGAGAACCTTCTCCAGCGCGCTGCGTTTGATGCCCAGTTTCTTCTCGTATAGGCTGGCAAACTGCCTCACCGTGAAAGCCCAGCCGTCGATGGCACTGCCGAAGATGACGTTGTTCTTTTCGGGGGCGAAGTAGAGCTCTTCGTCGTCTCTTTCCTCGAATTGAATCTCTCCGGAGTCGGGCTGTTGGTCTGCAAGCCTGGCTTCTTTGGCAGCCGAAGCAGCCACGCGGGCCTCCATCCGCTCTCGCCAGTTGAGATCTTCCTCCATCCGCTCGCCTTGGAAGAAGCTCCCTAGCACGGCGTTGACTTGCTCGAGGATTTTGCTCAGGTGAATGTATGCCTCACCTGGCGTCATCTTCAGCTCCGTGATCAGGCGGTCGATCTTGTTGATGACGAGCAGTGGCTTGAGCTTCTCGGTCCATGTTTGTCTTAGGACTGTGACTGTCTGACTGCACACGCCCTCCACTGCGTCAACCAAAACAACAGCCCCATCGCAGAGACGTGACGCTGTGGAAACCTCACTGCTAAAGTCTATGTGACCTGGCGAGTCGATGAGGTTGATCAGATACTCTTTCTGCTCAGGGGCAGCCTCGGGGTTCGACCTCCGCAGCATCGAGAAGTAGAGAGAAATGGCTGAGGACTCCATCGTAATGCCTCTGAGCTGCTCGTCTGGCCGAGAGTCCAAGTACCGGATCTTGCCGGCCAATTTCGGTGAGATGATGCCATTTGTGGCGATGAGAGCGTCGGTAAGCGATGTCTTCCCATGATCCTGGAACACATGTGAGTTTTGATCCGGCGCCGTTTAACCACGAAGATAGAACCTTACAACATGGGCTAGAATGCAAATCTGCAAGATGTCGTCAGTATCATGTACAGGAGCTCGGGCGAGGGGACACTTGCATTTCGCACATCATCGGCGTTCTGCTGGAGTTTTGCCAGCTTTTCGGGGCTGACGACAGGCATCCTGGCTGGTTTGCAAGTGAATCACGGATACTGTATATCAAGTGGTTGAAATGGCCTCGTGGGCCGATGTTGACCTTAGAAGGTGATGTTTGTTAGGGGATCAGGGGCCTGGGAATCTATATGTTGATCCCAGGGCTGTTGAGCGGCCTGACTAACACCTCGAGGAAGGAGCAGCCGAGATTGGAAAGTGGGATGTTTGGGCGGGGCAAATTCGAGATGAATCAGAACACATCCGAAGGCGGGGCCCAAAGTGTTCACCCTGCAAGAAGTACCCGCTTAGTCAAGACTGTGCGTCTGCCTTGGCATGCAGATTCTTGATACTGTGTTTCTCACTCGCGAAAGACGCAACCAATAGGCGATTGTCCCGCTAATCAATAGCGATAAGACCGCTAAGGTCTTAGCAGCATTCCACTGAAATTCCGGCAAAGGATAATAAGCGGTACACTGTACCGCACATACCAAGATGACTTCGGTCAGGGTGAACACTTTTGACCCCAGCCTTCGTACTGGATATGATGATTTCGAGCTTTGCCGATGGGGCATGGAACATGAGCAAGCACAGGAAAAGGTGAGATGTTGAGCTACCTAGGTACATAGGTAATCACTTAGTTTGTCCATGCTTAGGACGGGTGAATCACGAACAACGAGCAGTGAATAATTATGACAGAGCCAAGTATTCAGTTATCTCCCCGACTCGTATCCTATCGCTGATATGAAATAATTGAGGCATAATCACGCAAGAAATCACTCTACCCGTGCACACCAAACCCTAAACCGCTGCAGTCGACCACAAAACTTCAGCCCCACATTCAAGCAAACTTGAAGCATCTCAGGTCTTTGCGACGGCCCCGACAAAGGAAGCAAGCGACAACAACGACCACCGCTCCTCCGTCGCCCAAAGGAACCGCTGGAGCTTATCTTCCTGAGCCGTCGACAAAATGAGCTACCAGACCGGCATGGCGCCTGTCCGCGCCATCGAGGATGACAGCGATGTCGAGGAGGAGGCCCTGGTCGCCGACTACAAGGAGCAGGTGCAGTATGGGGGTGATATGGACGAACTCGATCCAGGCCTACTCGCCCAGCAGGCCGATGATATTCAGGCCAGGCTAGTCCAGGCTGCGCAGCCGCTCGATTATCAGGCGACCCTCGAGACCAAGTTCCAGAGCTACGACAATTACTGCGCTCTGTTCCACTACATCCTCAACTCGGAGGGCCCGGTCGACCTCGAGCCTCCATCGGTCAGTCCGCCTCGCTGCCTTCTTCTTTGGACATCGCTGGCCTCGGGTTACTGACTTCGGTATGCGGTAGTATTACTGGGCGTGGGATGTGATTGACGAGTTCATCTACCAATTCAACACGTTTTGCTCGTACCGGGCGAGGATTGCAAGGCAGGCCAACAACGAGGAGGAAGCCCAGATCCTGCGCGACAACCCGAACCAGTGGGGATGCTACAGCGTTCTTAACGTGCTCTACTCCCTAATTCAAAAGTCGCAAATCACCGAGCAGCTAGCGGCCATGCGGCGGAACGAAGACCCGATGTCCGTGGCCGGCCCGTACGGCTCCAAGAACCTCTACCGCATGCTGGGGTATTTCTCCATCATCGGCCTCCTCCGTGTCCACTGCCTTCTTGGAGACTTCAGCCTTGCGCTTAAGACGCTGGACGACATTGAGTTGAACAAGAAGGCCATGTTCGCCCGCGTCATGGCTGCGCACTTCACCACTTACTATTATGTCGGGTTTTCCTACATGATGATGCGTCGCTACGCCGACGCCATCCGGATGTTCAGCCACATCCTAGTCTACGTCTCGCGGACCAAGAACTTCCAGAAGAACACGCAATACGACTCCATCACCAAGAAGAACGACCAGATGCTCGCGCTGATCGCCATCTGCGTTGCCTTCCACCCGACGCGCCTGGACGACACCATCCACACGGCCCTGCGCGAGAAGTACGGCGAACAGCTGCTGAAGCTGCAGCGCGGCGGCCCCGAGTCGCTGCCCATCTTCGAGGAGCTCTTCAGGCTCGCGTGTCCCAAGTTCATCTCGCCGGTTCCTCCTGACTTTGACAGGCCTGAGGTCAACGTCGACCCCATTGACCACCACTTGTCTATTTTCATGGAGGAGGTCAAGACTAACATGTGGAGCCCAACCATCAAGTCGTACCTGCGGCTGTACACTACCATGGACCTGAAGAAGTTGGCTGGCTTCCTCGATGTCAAGCCGGAGGAGCTTCGCTCGATGTTGCTCGTCACCAAGCAGCGGACTAAGCAACTGCGCTGGACGGACAATGGGCTTTTGGAGGGCGAGCTGGTCAACATTAGCGACCTCGACTATGCGCTGCAGGGCGTAAGTCTTCCCAATAGGGACGTAACTCGATAGTTCTAGCGATGCTAACTTCTGTTGCAGGACCTGATTCACATTTCGGAAGCCAAGATGGGTCGCAAGCTGGTCGACTGGTATCTGCGTAACCTGGCTCGCACTTACGCATGAGCAGCATGGCAGGTTTCCGCAGGAGACGATGAAGTGGATGCTGGCAAGAGCCGATGTCAGGCGGGGGAGGAACCCGTCTCCTTCTCTTGTCTAGACCCCGTTAGTCATTGCGTAATCACAGGGTTGGGGAGTCAGGACTACGCAGGTCTTCGTCGCAATATAGCATATCAGGCGTCGGATGGGGGCATATAAAGGAATCTAGGGGCGGGCGGTGAGCTACCTGGCTGACATAGGGATTATCACGGATACTAAGGAGCATATCTTGGCCAAGTCCGGCCTAGCATGGACGATTAGGTCAAGCAAAATCCGGAGGATCCGATTGCGCATCCTCCTGGGGGCGGCAGATTCAAGGGGGAGAGGGGGGACGAGGCAGGCAAAATATCTGAATGGCAGATGATAGCGGCCATGGAAAGGACCCGGCCGGACAATGAAGGGTGTGATTCAAAAGAACGTCCGCTCGTATCTCCCTCGGTCTTCCTCTCTGCGCGGCGTCCGATGATAACGTCAAGTGCTTGGGTCCATCATCATGAAAGAGCCAATACCCTGGTGTCATCCCGCGGAAGTAGTCGGGAGACGCCACATTTGCAACCGTCGCGTAGGTGTAGTAATATGCTATGTTTGTACTTGGTGTATGATTTGTACGACGTGACCACGGGAAGACGAATGACGCGATAGGCAACTTATGCGCTCAGTATACGGAATACATGGTGTTGCCGCATCCGGCAGTCGGGAAAGCCAAGCCAGCCAAGGCCGACGGTCACCGGTACGACAAGTCACGACTGTTACAACCTCCCTCACCCGGGAGTCGGAACATCAATACCTGGTTCCCCGGGGTTTGGGTAGGCCTGTCAACCTCTTCATCGGGAAGGCGTGGTCCGAAGTGAGGCCTCCGATAGGGGAACCGGCGTCCCACAAGCCACATGGAGAGAGTCTGGACGGTTAGTCATGATGCTGCACTGCATGCGATGCCAGTAAAACTACTCTCTTGTCACGTATTACTACCCCCTTCTGACCATATTCGGATGGGCGCCGAAGAGTCAAGCCACACCAAATCTTGCAGGCGAGTTCCCCCAACCTCCCCATCGCCGCATGGTCAATGTCGCGCATATAAACAACCACATACCGAAGGTCTGATTGAATTTCCAGAGAGCCCAGAACTGGCTGAATCGCTCAAATGTGCAATAAAACCCAGAGTGAAACAAAATTCAATTGCCAGCCCAGACCGCCTACCCTCCTGGGCCGCCATGCCCGCCCTGCCCGCCCTGCCCCCCATGCCCTCCATGCCATTGATGCCAATCATGCCCACGGTAAGCCTGCGCCTGGGTTGGCGCCGGTTCCAGGGGCCGCTGTTGGGTTTGTGCATACAAATTGCCGTATTGGGCCTGCATTTGAGGCTGTTGATGGTTGACGAACGGCGCGGAGAGGTTGGTGGAACTTGCCTGCAAGATTTGGTGTGGCTTGACTCTTCGGCGGCCATCCGAATATGGTTAGAAACGGGTAGTAATACGTGACAGGTGGGTAGTTTTACTGGCGTCGCACTGCATTTGCTGGCTAGCTGTCTTGGCTGCTTGGCTGAGCTGGGACGCCCGGTAATATCTAGATGCAGCAGAGCACGTCGAGCACGCTGCCGCGTGCATCCTGCAGTGCACCACAGTTGGTTTCTTGCCCTACCACAGGCTGTATGTATGTATCCGCCAAGAGACGGGCGGCCGATGGTTGTTTGGGATTCTGGGTTGGAGGATGGTGGATGGTCGACGGTGAGGTGGGGTGCCCCTTGGCGTAGGCTTGGCGTAGTGAAGGGTTTCACGGTTTGGACTCAGATCAGTTGAGAAGCCACCTCATGGATTTCCAGATCTCCGTCCAATAGTTACTGCCATGCGTCTTGCGATATGGCATCATTGGATCAGTGAGGTCTGTCCGGCTTGTGGCACCTCAGATGCCGTGGATCGTCGCTGCTGTGGTACACTACTGTGTACAACATAACCTGAGCATGTTCGGACTGCTCTTGGTGAACAACCTCTGGCCAGAAAATCCTGTATACCAATGTTGATGCCAGCCAGACAGACCTTCAGAGGAGAGGGAATGAATTTGATCGGCTACTAATACAGTTCCCCATTATTTTGTATCTCTTTTCTTTTATTTTTTTCTTTCTCTCTTCTCATTTCCCTTTTCTTCTCTTTCCTTCCACTTCTTTCTTTTTGCTCTTGCATCGATTCACTTTTTCCTTGTGGTATCAATGGTTGGAGTAGTTTCCATTCGTAAACGGCATTTTCTGTGATCAGCTTGTACCACCTCACAGCAGTCGTCTCCTATCTATCTATCAAGTTGTGCTTGGCTTCGCTGCATGCAAGACAACTTATTGGGCTCACTTCTTTTTTACCTCCAGCTCTCCTTGACCGCCTGCTTCATCCTCCAGGACAGTCCCCTCGGGACCCGCGCATTGCTCAACTCTCGCTTTAACCCCACCGGCCACTGCCCTTTAGCGTTTGGCATCCATGCTTGGCGGGCACCGGAAGCCGAACCCTGTCGTTTCCAAGACGCCAGACAAGAAGGACAAGAAGGCGGGTAGATTCGGGGATGCAGCGACTAATGCGGGTGAGAGAGGAGGTGGCAGTGTCTGGGGAGACGCTTCCGGTAGTTGTGTTCGTGGCCTGACTGCTGACCTGTGAGTAAGCCCGTTCCGGATGGCCACGAAGTAAGACCCGAAGTGAAGGCGCTGTTGTTGTCGCGTCGTGCGTGTCTCACCGCGTCACGTACCCTAGGGACGGGAATTGGCGTCGTCGACGGCAATAACCGACTCTGGGATTTCTGACGATGGGACCACCGGATTTCGCCGAGATGTTCTTGTATGTACGGGTAGGTACTGCTTCGTTGAGCTTTTGGGCGTATCACTGTCATCATGATGGGCGCTGGGACTGCCCATTGCTGTTAACGGCTTCCATTGTCAAGGGACACTGAGGTAGTTGCCGCTTCCAGCGAGAAGCATTGTGTCCCGCTTCACATGCTGAGGTCCCCGAAATATGGGCAGATGGAAGAACTCCTGAAATCGGTAGCGAGGGGAGAGGAAGATTAGTTGACGGCTGCAGCTGTGGTGCCGTTAGGCCCTACAGATCCAAGGTGCAAGGGTCGAAGGTAGCATCCGCCCGCTCGCCAAGACAGGCGGGAAAAAAGGCATGCAAAAGGAGTGACACCCTTGGGGAACCGGAGCTCGAGCTGCGATATCTCACCACTGTCCTGGGTGCCTAAGGAACCAGCCAAGCTTTGGGGCTACACTATTAGTATCCCCAACTCCTCCCGCTGGTCGACGCGCGTAGCTGGCCTTGTCCTTGTTCACTGTTCCGCGAACCAGCGTCCTAGCTCCCTTACCTAATGCGTTCCAGCCAAATTCTGAGCTCCTTCGTCCGTTAAGGCACCGCCCCACAGGAAGCTCCTTCCGGCGTTCAACACAACGCAAGTCAGCTTGGACCGCCGGCTGAATGATTCAAGAGTGACGTTCGAGCCCGCCACTCCTCAGGTCGCGACTGGATTCCTTCAATCACATTCACAACAAACACCAGGAATCGACATTGCAGAATTCAAATTTGACCTTCCCGCCACTGTGACCCGCATTCCTGATTTTCCTCTCCACCGCACTTATTTCTTGACCGACTCGACCATTTTTCACCCGCCAAGACCAGTCCGGCAAAAGAAACTCGCCAGCTTCCATTACCACAGCTTGGTGCCGCGGCGCCAGCTCTCGGCGAGCGCGTCAAACTCTTCGAGCTCCATGCAAGTTCCCACAGGATAACATCTGCTGGCCTCTCCGTGAGGCCGTACCAGTACTGGCATAATCTCTCAAAGGAAGCAGACGATCAACAAGGCTTCCGGCCTATGATGGCTGAGACTACCGACAATGTGGCCCGACTGATTTCACCTCCCACGGTGGCTAAGAGCCCCGACTCGGATGTGTCACCATGCACGAACGCGCCCTCGGCGTCTGCCGATTACTTCACGACCAAGGATGGCCTGAATGGCGGCGGGAAACTTGCAGGAACGTCTCCACCGCTCGCAACTGTATCCAGCACTACCACCTTGACATCCATCTCAGAGGAGTTCCAGGTGGACGGTTCACGACACTCCTCGAACGACAGCGGTTGCTCGTCTACCGGACACCGCAAGTCCTCAGCCGTGTCTGTTACCTTCCGGCCGCCACTTGATCCGTCGCTGCCCCAGGGACAGCCGCGGAGGATGGATAACCGGCGACTGCGCGAGTCGTCGCCTTCCCCCGTCAGGTGAGTACTTCGTTGCCTTTTCTGCCTCTCCCAGTCGTCATGGTGGAAATTGGGTCTTTTCCGGACGCAGCCCACATATTTTCGCTGCAACGCCCAGTGGTGCTGCGCGAGACGTCGAGGTGTGTGTGTTTTCGGGTCTCTCCGTCGCTCTCCTCCCGACGAAAGCCGCATGCATCCTCGCCTCTCCTCAGCTCCATGCGATACTCGTGCTCACTGGTCAGCCAAGCGAGTGCCAAGCTGCCATGCGTTCGAGCTCGGAGAGAGCAGGAAGATGTCGCTGAGCTCAATGTTCCGCTCTCGACGGCCTTGTCCGAATGTCTGGGCTTGCAGTAGTTGCAGCTGCCGATGATGAACGTAAGAATCTCGTCCTGGCTTTCCCGCACTTGCTGGGCCCACGTCACCTCCTGAGCCTCAATGTCACTCAAAAGACAGTCGCGTGAGAGGACGCGAATCCATCACAGGGCCTGCATGGAGCCTAGTTCAGGGGTTTGGAGTTCTCGCCCGAGTCTGCTGAGCTGCGTCAGGGAAGGCGGAAGACCAGGCCAGCTCGCCCCGTCACCTAGCCCAGCTTTTGCCCCGCAACCCCACCATATCGCTGGATCTGGCTGGGCGATGTCATGCTCAAACAGCCTAATTTCGTTAGTTTGACGCGACGGTAGGGTTTTTCATGCCTGTTTTTACTCGTCCTTTTGATATCTGTGGGGTTGCTGAGAGGGCGAGATCTGCCATGACGATGCACGTGTGCATAGATCACGATTTCCCAGATTTCCCCTCGTCCTCTTGTGTCTCCGGATCTTCAGCCCTGTTGCGCGGTAGTCACCTGCTGATCCTGGGGCGGTTCTCAATCTCGGAGCATCTTCGCGACATTTCTTTCTCTGGTCAAGCGCTGTCCCTCTTGATCTCACTGCATGGCTCTTAATTGTCATTGACTTACTTGTACTTCACGGGATTGCCCGCGTTTACAGTCCACCACTTGACGTCTTCTATGGAACCATGCCCGCGCTAACGTCGACTTCGCATCCGGCACCTAGGTTTCAACAACATGTGGGCTTCGACAATCTGCCCGTTGGTGAGGCTACAAAGAACAACCCCTCGTCGTTTACTCTCCAAGCCAGACACCGGGGCTACCATCCGTCGCGCAGATCCCGCACCTTCATGATTGGGATCGACGAGCATGCCTATTCCGATTATGCGTTGGTTTGGCTGCTGAACAACATGGTGGACGATGGCGACGAGGTGGTGTGCGTGAGAGTCCTTGAGGGCCCTCTCCGCCCGGAGAAGAACTATCAGGAGGAGGCGAGGAAGCTGTTGGAGGCAATCCAGGCCAAGAATGAGCTTAACAGGGCCATCAGCATCGTCCTAGAGTACTCGGTCGGGAAGCTCCACGACACCTTCCGGCAGCTAGTGAGTGTTCTAAGCGAGCGAAAAGGTTACGGCTATGTATTGCTAACGCCGCTGCGCGACAGCTCGGAATCTACAACCCCTCCATGCTGGTGGTCGGTACCAAGGGACGGTCGTTGGGAGGGATCCAAGGACTGATGAACACACGAAATTCCTTCTCGAAATACTGCCTTCAGTACAGCCCGATCCCGGTTGTGGTGGTCCGGCCAGACGACAAACGACTGAAGAAGAAAGAGAAGCGCTCACAGGATCCATCGCGGCAGAGCTATGCCGCCATGCTTGCGTACAACTCGGGCAAGCATGAGGCCGACAGCGACGCCAGCAGCGTGTACGAGTTTGAGAAGTCGATACCTGCGGATGAGGAGGCCCACCGCGTCGCCGCAGCCATCGGGCTCCCCGCCGCATTCGACCCGACGATCAAGCCGTACAATCCCCGCGATTCTACCCGTCGCCGCTCTTCCCCGTCGACTTTCGCCTCGGCTACGTCAGGACGGGCCGCTTCCGCTTCCCCGCCGCTGTCTCCGCTCCCCGCCGAGAGTGGGGATGAGGAAAGCGGCGATGAGGAAGACGACTTCGAGATCGAAGCCGTATCGGCCCGCCAGCACGTGCCCGACGAGCCGGAGGAGAGTAGGCTCGAGAGACAGCGGAAGGAGCGGCTCCATGCTATGGAAGTGAGCGAAGCCGCTGCCCTGCTGAAGTCGGGCAAGTCGAAGGAGCCCGAAGACGACGATGAGGACGACGAGTCCCAGGAGAGGGGGACCGAAGATGCGTCCAGATCATAGGGTGGCGTTTTTCGTTGGTGTCTAGGTGCGACGACTTTCTGCTTTCGTGTCATTTGCTCATTTTCTGGAAGGGGGTAATGGCGTTATGGGCGCTCGGTGAGTCCTGGGCTTCTGCAGTAGCGGCCTCAGTTGTGTTCTCTCCAACCTTGCCCCGAGCACGGTTATGGGGGGGGAATTCGAGCGGCGCTTTGCCGTCCTTCGGGGCATAGAGACGCCCTCGTGCGGTCGCTGGGTCAGTCTAGGAAAAGGGCAACGAAGGGATCTTCCTTCTTGTGTACCGTAGTTACACTGCGTCGGGTCGGTGGCATACTGCAGTGATTTTTTAGACGCGCATGGTGCAGCTTCGGGCAAGGTCGCTTCATCACGGGCTCCTCTCAGCATTGTTTTGCATAACTGTATCGTACAAACATATTCCCCAAGCAACATTGGCTCTGTGATTCCAGAGGAAGGGAGAATGTGCTAGATCGCTACTCTCTCTTGTCTTACAACTTCCGAGGCTCCGCATAACCAAGTTCACCTCAACTAGCAGGGCCCTGAGACGGCAACCCTCAAGACAAAACAACACAGCCTCGAGACAGCCTCACAAGGACCCGAGGCGGCAAACGCCTAGCGGGCCGGCATGGTGGGGGGTAGAGTGGGGCGATCCTAAGGTCCAAGCTCCAAATCCGGGGCTCCCTGCTTGGCCCACTGGTGCGGATTCCTCGAACCAGCCGCGCAAGCTCCCTTCAACTTTAGAAACAAACGCGCAGCGAACAGAGACTCTGGGCTCATCCTGTAGCATCCACCATGACGGGCGGGCCTGGGAGTCCGTAACCTTCAAAACCATTACATAGACGCTATCTCGCCCTATAATGATCCTTCTCTCCAACCACCGCGAAATCGCAGCAGCCGTCGCCGCCCCACGGAGGATTCCAACCCCGAACCAAACCATTCTCCTTCCACAACAACAGCAGCAGCAGCAGCACAAAAGCTTACCATGACGCTCCCAAACACCAACTCAAACCCCGACGCCGACGGAGCCTCATGCGGTCCCTCCTCCTCCTGCTCAACAAGCGCCATCTCCACAACCCTCGCCCTCACCCCAGTCGTCCTCACCTTCCTCCTCGTCTCCTCCCTCTCACTCACCCGCCTCTTCCCGCGCCTCGCCAGACTGCAACAACTCTCCTCCTCCTCTTCTTCTTCATCTCCGGCTGCCGGAATAGCAACTGACGACGGACAAGACCATTTCCTGCCCGCCTCCGCCCCGCCCTCCCTCCGCCAGGCCCACGCCGAACAGGCCGCCCGCTCGTCTAGGAGACGCCTCGCGGCTGCCGCGTTCGCGGTCACCTTGGGCTTGAGCGCCGTGCTGGCGGAGCTGATCCTGGCGGAGATACTGGAGTTGGAGGGCGTCGTGCTGGGCGCGCGGGCGAGGGCGGTCGGGTTGAGGGTCGCGGTGCCGACGCTGGTGGTTATGTTGGTTGGGGTGGTGCCGTTCCTGGAGGTGCAGAGCGTGTTGGCTTCTATGGGGTGGCGGTTCGGCAGGGATGGGAAGGGCAGGGTGGTCTCGCGGGCTGCGTGGGGGCTGCAGGGGGTTGTGTTTGGCGGGTGGTTGGCGGCGTTTTGGTTTGTTGGGAAGGTGGTCACGCAGTTGGGGTCTTCTGGGGTGGAAGAGGATCTGTGGCGGCTGGCGGGGATGGCGAGTGTCAAGGGCGGCGGCGGGGCGTTTGATAGCACGGCGATGACGATAGGGAGGGCGGAGGTTGGGAGGATCGGTGGTGCAGGGTTCAGTTCTACTGCTGGGGATGCTGGCCTGTCGAGGGCGTGTCTGGAGAGGATAGGCGTGATCGGGATCTCGCTCATGGCGTTACTATCGGGATTCGCGAGCGTGTCGAGCCCGTGGCATACGTTTGTGGACGATCGGATGTATCGGAAACGACCGATTACGGACGCGGATATCGCGAGGAAGCAGGCTGGGCTGAATGCTACGAGTGAGCTGCTGCTGACAAAGCGGCACCGGCTGAGGTCGCTGCAGAGAAAGGCGCAGGCGGTAGCAGACGGGGTTGGGGGAGGAACGCCGCATGGGAGTGCACCGCCGGCGAGTGGGTTAATGGGCAAAGTCATCGGCTCGCTGAAGACGATCACCGGCAGCGGTGAAGCGGCCGAGATCAAGGCACTCCAAATGGAGATCTCCGGCCTCGAGACTATGGAGTCCAACCTTGCAGCGTCCCTATCCCTCCTCAAATCCCGCCAAGCCGCCCATGTCCGCGATGGCACCGCCGTCGGCCGCCTCCTCGCCGTCCCACGTTACATCTTTGCCGCCTACTGCGTATACCGCATCCTCGCCACCACTCTCACCACCCTCCGGCGCATGTACTATCCCTCAGCCTCGTTCTCCTCCTCCGATCCCATCAACCGCTTCCTGGGGCTACTCGCCAAGCACTGGGACCCCAAGCTGGACCAGATTGCCTGGGCGCGCCAGATCTCCTTCCTGCTGTCCGGTGTCATCCTCGCCGCCAGCGCAAACTCGGTCCTGCAGACCTTCAGGCTGTTCGCGAAGTGGGCGCCTGGCCTGCTTTACCAGGCCCAGGCGAACCTGGCGTTGCTGGTTGGGCAGGTGGCGGCGACATATGTCATCAGCGCGGCACTGCTGATGCGAAGTAACCTACCTAAGGAAGTGGGACGCTCGGTCGGTGACGCACTGGAGAGCGCGCTAGAGCCCGGGTTCGTGGATCGCTGGTTTGAGGGATGGTTTCTGCTTGCCAGTGCCGGGACGGCGGCTGGAATATGGGTGGGGAAGAAGGTCAACGGCGGGTTTGGCGATGAATGGGATGAGTTCGCGGGTGAGGAGATGGGTCAGAAAAGGTCTTGAACCCCGAAGGCATAACTTGCTCTCGTCTCCTGGCGGGGTGTATATATTCATTGTAATTAGCAAGCATCTGTTTCACTAGGTTGCGTTTCACTTGAGCTGCCGGTTTGACTTCTTGGACTAATGGTAGACCGCTGCTGTATGTGCTTTGGCATGGGCAGGATTGATAGGAGCAACTCCCTTGCTATGATACTAGTTCGCCTCTGTCAAGGTCCACAGCGGATGGGACAGACTTACCCTCTCGCCCGAGAATACTATACACCAAATATACACCAAAGATCGATGTCAGCCAGACTCCAGCCCTCAAGAGGTGGAACGGAAATCATTAACGCCGTACCTTATTCGTATTCTATTTATTTCCCTTCTTCCTCTTCTTCCTCTCTATCTTTCTATTTTTCTTTCTATTTTTCTTCCTCTTTTTCTTCCTCTTCTTCTTCCTCTTCCTCTTCGTCCTCTTCATCCTCTTCGTCCTCTTCGTCCTCTTCGTCCTCTTCGTCCTCTTCGTCCTCTTCGTCCCCTCTATATCTCTCTTCCTCCGTTTTCTTCTCTTTCTTCCGTTTTTCCCTTTTTCCTTCTTTCTTTTTTTCGTTGTAATTTATATCTGTTTGCCTGACTTCTTATTGCTTAAACTGTCGGGGCAGTTCGGTATACGGTTTTTTGACCATAGGGAGCCAGTCTGCCCTGCCCATCCCTTCCACTCTGTTAGTAGAGGCATCCGCCTCTTCACTCGGCGACATGACGTTGAATTGCAAGGTTGTCTCAAAGGGCTCCGCGATGAGTACGACGACTCTATTTCGAGGTACTTTTCCACCGCATTGGCCTCAATATTTCCTATTCAAGGTAAGTCTGGTCCGTCACCATCGACTATATACCTTCATCGTTGCCACGAAATGTTGATTTGAACGATCCTACGCTCCACTCGCTGATTCAGCCCTAGAGAGTGGATAGCAGTTTTCCGTGTGGGGCGACGAGCAGAGCGTCGACCAATTACAATTGAGCCAGGGGCAGATTCGGAGCTCCTCTCAAACGTGAGTCTTGTTTCGTTTCGGACCGCTCGCATCTCCTGTCCAACGTCATTGGTTTTCCTGCCATCCGGGGATCCGTGCTGCAAACGATGCTAATCCCTTTACCGCTTGTTCTGTGCACCGTTGAGGTGTCATTGAAACGCCGAGACGCAGGGTAAACACGTGCGGTGACAGCTTGTCGCCGGATCGCCATACCTTACTGGCTTGGAGTCGAGCCTTGCCAGATCCCAGCGAGCCCCCTTTTTGACGAAAAGAGACTTGAGTCTTCGAGGGTTCAGGTGAACCTGCAGTGTGGGTTGCAGCGAGTGCTTGAGAGCCGCATTTCACCGGTGAAGGAAGCTGGATACCTGCTCGCTCCTTCCCAGGCCGAGTTTTCTTGAGGAGCTACGCAGTGTATAATCGAGCCCTCCGCAGTTCTCGAATGACCCTGCAACGCGCCGATCGGCTTCCTGGTCGTTGCCTCGGCGCAGCTCCCAGCTCCCAAGTCCATTTCTTCCGTTTGCCTTTCATCCTGTCTAAGAAAAACTGACCGCCGAAGCTGGCCTTCATTTTGAGTCTTCCGTTTGTGCTTGGTTGTTTGCGAGCACGATTGGCCGCTTTTCGTTCGACCGCCACCGCCATCGAATCACGTCGCACCCGACTCTCGCCACCGATCAACGTTACTGCCTGCTGTGGGCTGCCTCGCTCCTCCTGGGTAGCCGAGGTGATATAGGCCGGACGAGCTATCCTTTGGACTTCTCACGCCTTCTCGCCTCAATCACGCCTTTATGGCCCACGGCATGAAAGTGTCCCGGTCACAGTAACCATTTGTCTCCGGAAGTCCTTGCGACATATATCCGAGCGTCGCCTGGTTAGCTGCTTTCAGCCGCATTGACCGTCCGCTTTATTTGCGTGGGTTACCCGACCGATCGGATCTCCCACTATCACGGCTCTCTGACACAGATCGCGTTTCGGGTAGTCACACAGCGAGGAAATCGGTCCACCCTGCGCGACGGAGGCATCCCGGCCACGGCTGCGAATTGCGTCACAGCGTTCGTTGTCCGCTTCTACGCGAACACTTGGCGAACAGGAGAGAGCCTTCGATCCACCGACGGTGTCACCCGGAAGAGAGCATTGAAGGTCACCTGCTGGAGACCTCCAACTTCCGGCCGTGGTTTAACTCTTCTATCCGACAACCACTGGTCTTGTGGGTTTTCAACAGTAGTTCGCGATGGCAAGCCAAGGCCGACGCTTATCTTCAAGATGGGGGTGGCTCCTCATGACGGCTTCGACGGCTTCGGCCTTTTCACTCTTCAATGTCGAGCCCATCGTCTCGACAACGATTCCTATCAGCTGCGTCCTGGCTTACTACTCCATTATTCCTGGCTGTAGCGTGAACGACTTCATTGGAGGGGATGAGTGCTCGGCGGGGTGTGTGAATGGCCTGAAGAGGATCCAGAGCAACGTACAGGAGGCATGCAGCGACGCTGATGTCCCGTCGAACTCGGTATTGGGGCAGGTGTTGAGGGGCAATCTGGTGGAATTGCTCTGTCCAGATACATCGTCCGAACCCCAAACATCAAGCTCGAGCAGGAGTCCGACGGCGGCACCGACCACCGTCACGGTCGGGCGCACTTCAACAAGCACGCCAGCGCTCATTTTCACTACAGTTCGTTCCACGTCAACGAGTTCGACCACGTCTACGCAGACCGAGGAGCCAGACACGTCCATTTCCAGCATCTCATCAACCGCTACGTCTGATACAACGATTACAACAGCCGTCGAATCTTCTGCCCCGACGAGCGAACCTTCAAGCTCATCTCCGAGCATGACAGCCTCCCCACAGCCGACTTCAGGCAGCTCGTCAGACGAAAACTCGTCGGGAGGCGGAAGTCCGTTCGATATTGCAAGTAGCGACTCGAGCCATCTTAGTGCTTGTGGGATGAGGGTGGCAATTATCGTATTGAGTCTCTACTTAATACTATTTCGATAGCGGAGTCTGTGGTGGGGATCTGGGGGAGGGAAATCTGCGCGGCTTATGAGCGTAATGAGGGCCATTTTACACGACATGGGAACTGCACGTTGGCGCTGGCTGGAGGCAGGCGTAAGTAATCTCTGGGGCGTGTCGGGAGGACAACCATTGGGAATCGGGTAGGGCATGGCAGGTTGACCATGAATGGCATGATCAAATTGGTTACGGCAACGGGCGCCGTGGGGGCCATTAGAGAGGTTCACTGGAGGAAGCGGTCCCGTCTCCCATGGGATTCAACATTGCCGGGAAGGGTTGTAATTTACAATGATACCACAGCGTTCAATTCACGCCCAGGGCTTCCCTGGCCATTTTTCTTTTCATCAGAAGAAGAAAGCAGCAGGTATCTAATGCGGTGGTTAGCCGGCAGTCTGGGAAGTTGCAGTGTTAAACTGGGTCTCTGGAATTCTGGGCTCTGGGCAGTTCTTCCTCCTTCAACAAACTTACCATCACATTGTCAGTCATCTTGGTTCTGGGGCCTGGAGCCCAGTTACAGTCAATCAATCAATTTGGTCATCATCACCAGTTCCAGCCTGTTCAGTCGTCCTACCATTCTCGGGGACACTGCAAACTGCGTGCGAAAAGGTATTGAGAGAGTCAGACACATCCGAAACACCTTCCCAGATTCCACAGTCCACCCGTTCATCAGAGCGACGCTATGAACCGCATGTCTGAAAGCATTCGAACCCTTCCTCGTTGCCAACCAGCGCCCTTTGTCCCCTCTCCTTCCTTCCCTCAGGCCGTCGAAGCCCACAGATCCCTCAGCTGAATGATTCCCGGGATACTCGCCAGCGCGCCGACCGTCATCTCGCTCACCAGTCCCTTCTCGCTGCCCCAGTGGAGCGTGAGCGGCGCCCACGCAAGCTGCCGCGCCGTCTTCTTGGTCCACTCGCTGCGCTCCGCCTTGGTCTTGCTGTGGAACCCGCCCCCGACCCGCTCCGCCGCCAGCTTGCCCAGCTCGATGCCCACGTAGGCGGCCCAGAAGCGCGCGCTCCACTTGTACGCGCGCCCCTGCTGCGCCGGCGTCCACGACATGACCCCCCGCGACGAGAGGTAGGCGCCGTTTTCCAGGGCTTGGAAGATGATGCACAGGATCAGGCGGAGGTATTCTAGCGCCGTGGCTGCCTTGCTGCTGCTACTGGTAGAAGAGGATTCTTTTTCGGCGTCGTTGGTGGAGGATGGGAGAAGAGTCCGCCGGATCAGGCCTCGCGCCCAGAAGTACATGCCCAGCAGCGCCCACAGCCGCAGGATCATGCGGGCTTCGCTGAGCAGGGAGGAGAGCGCGGAGAGGCGCTTGGAGAGGAGCAGCGCCAGGGTCGCGGCTGTCGGGAGCGTGGTTTTGGCGCCCGCGGAGGCGGCGGCCGGGGAGGAGAAGACGACGGTTGTGCCGCGCGGGAGGGAGGCGACCAGAGCGATCCATTCGCGCGCGGAGCGTCGGAGGGCCGACTGTGACAGGGACGAGAGGACCGAGGCGCTGAGCTTGGAAGTGTAACAGAGGAAGAGCATCACAGTGTCGATGCCCGAGGGCGTCGACAGGCATTTGTCGAGGCGGGTGAGGAAGGCGTCGATGTTGGAGGGTAGCGCGGCCAGCAGTGCGCCGAGGGGAAGAGGCCGGCGCTTTGGGGTCCTGGCCGGCGGCGTCGAGGACGGGATTGGCTCGCCCGAGGGCAGGTCGGCGACCGGCGCGGCAACCGGCGCCTCGGGCTCCGGGGTGGGTATCGTTGCTGCTGAGTCGCCCATTGTTTGAAGGTCGATGGTAGGTGCCTGTTGATTCTGGAGCTTGAAGGTTGTTTGTGCGATGTCAGATTGAGGCTGGATGACTGCCACAGATGGAGCTTCTAGCGGTCGGTCGCTGGGTGTAATTGGGATTGGTGGAAACTGAGCGGGCGGCTTGGAGAGCCGAACTGAAGTGGCAGCTCTGGGCGTCACAATAACTTCGACCGCCTTTCAGCGCCCAGTCGCTTGACCAGGATGGGAGCCCTGGAATTCGACACCCGGGCGGAATGGTCAATGAATGGGGGCTCCAGGGCTCGCTCACTACTGATGTAGCACAGTTGCCGACGCTACACAATGCCTCGGTCTAAAGATGTCGACGTCTTCCCCACAAGTTCGGTGGAGCCTGAGGTGCCGAAATCGGGCTAGCTCCGGGGTCTGCAGCTGGGGCGCCAAGCATCACTACACTAGGCATACCCCGGGCAGTACCCGACAGTTTGAAATGAGCCATCCGGAATGAGCCATCCGGAATGAGCCATCCGGAATGAGCCATCCGGCGAACTTGCTGTCAAAAGAAGGCAGTATGGACACCAATCTCACACCGATACCAGGTAGTTTAAGCATCCGGGAGTCAGGAGTCAGGCAAACAGAATCAGATACATGAGAAAAGAAAGGAAGAAGTAAAAAGAAGATGCGAAAGAAGAAAAGGAACGAGAAGAAGAAGGTGAAGAAAAGAAAACAAGGTACTACATTAGCAAACTGAATTTCGTACCGTCTCCTGTGGTCTGAGTCCGACTGACGCCGATGTGTGTTGCACAGCTGTTTCTGAAGAGGATGCCAGTTTCCCAAGGTTTTCCAATTGGGGGCCGGCTTCCGGTTTGGGAACGCCCAGGCATCCGGACTAACATATTAACTCATTGCCAACCTCCCTGTAAGCTCGTTTGACTCTATACCCTTGCAAACCTTTCTTTCCCGCCGAGTTCAGGTCGTAACACTTGTTGCCGCCTTAGTTCCATCTCTGCGTCCTTCAACCTTCGTCGTCTCGTCACCCCAGTCTCTCGCTCTCATAGACTTCGCTGATCAACCTCGCCCACCACTCACTGATACCATGGCATTCCTTACCCCGGTGAACCACCAGACCTTCAATAGAAACCACCCACCCGGTTCATCACTCCTTCTCGCTCTCCAGCACAGCCCTGATCATAGCCTGCCCAATCTCCACCGCGCCGGCGAACCTGGGCTCGAAGAACTTCTGCGTCACGGCAAACCGCTCCCGCCACGTCTCGAACGACCGCAGCGCCACGCACTCGGCCCAGCCGCACGCCGCAATCGTGAACTGCAGGTCGTCCCGGCGGAAGGTGTTGTCCTCGATGCCGACGCGCAGCGACTCGTCCAGCAGCCCCGGGGTGCGGAACAGGTGCTCGGTCACGCCCAGCCAGAGGCGGAACAGCGGCGTCGAGCAGATCATGTGGTCGTAGGGGACGATGCCCAGGGCGCTCCAGCAGTCGACCATGGCGAGGAGGGAGAGGTGGTTGTTGGGTAAGGGCGGCGCGCTGTTCTTGGAGTTGGGGTTGAGGCTGAAGCGGTCGACGACGCCGTCCGGCAGGAGGGGCTTGTCCGCCCACTTGGGGCTGTCCTCGCGGCCAAAGACTTTTTCTTTGGCGGCGTAGACGCGCGCGCGGAGCTCGTCGCTCCGGCCCTCCAGCATGAGGGTGAACAGCTCGGTGGTCGACTTGGCGAACTGGTTGATCTGCTTGTGCGCTTCCGGGTTGAGGATGGCCAGCCCCGCGTAGACGTGCCATTTCTGCGCGTAGATGCGCAGCATCAGGTTGATCTTGACGTTCTCGATGCCGCCCACGTACCGCGTGCCTTCCCAAGGAAACTGCTTGTTCGCGTGCCAGGCCTTGCCCATGGAGAGGAAGGCCGCGTGGGTGACGGCCTGCGTGTCGGCCGTGATGCGGTCGTGTTCTTTGGCCGTGAGGTACACGTGCTTGGAGCCGAGACAGCCGAGGACGACTTCGACCTTGGCGAAGGACTCGTCCGAGGCGCGGTGCTTTATGAGGACCAGTGGCTGGCCGCGAGGGTCGACGTTGGGCCCATGGAGAGAGTGGCATGAGACAATGTCCACGTCGCTGGGGAGGTGTTCTTCGAATGCCTTGATCTCGGGGTCTTTACATGAGGTTTGGCCGCCTACGATGGCGCCGAGGCGGGTTGCTGGATATGGTTTGTATGGTAAGAACTCTGGTCATGGACATGGCAAACAAGCCTTTTGGCATCGCAAGGCAGCACACACATGGACCATACTGGGCAACAACACGACCTATCGCCGCTGCTTCCACACTGTAGATGATGTAGTTGCTGGCGCGAGACACGAGGTGACCGTTGCGGAGAATCTGTATATTCTTCTATAACACAGCATCTCAGCACTGGTCCGCAGAGATCAGGTGAGATGCGCGGCCGTACATGGTTGGCAAACTCCTTGACCAGCTCATCGTACTTCTCCTCTCTGTCGCAGGCCATGATCCTGGACGCACCACCGTCAGCATTTCCCTTCTGGACGGGTATAATGCTATATCTGTCGTCCAAGTCAGCCGATGCCCAACCCAAGACTGATGTCGGAATATCGTGTGGAGAGATAAATGCTTCAGACGAAGAATGATAAGGTAGCTGAGATTTTTCATCATGGAAAGCCCGCAGCGCTGGACGGGGCCAGAATGGCTGACCGGCCATGCCACGAGCGATACTCTAGCCAAATGCGCTCAAGTCATCACATGCGATGTGGTGTGTTTGTGTAAAGGAGAGGAAAGATTCGGTGAAAGGAGCTAACTTACCAAGGGCAACAGCTCTGGAGCCTATGATTAGCAACCACCAGACCGGCCAGGCACCGCGTGTGCCGCTGGCAAGGACGTAGATGAAATAGTTGGAAGGCCATCTGGTGAGAATTACCTCCATCCAGCATTGCTCAGCCTTCGGGCATACATCTTGCCCATGTCGCCCATGCCAATGAGGCCGACAATAAAGTCGTCGGCGCCCGGAAACGCCGCCATCGTCGACGCCATATTCTCTTGAGCACTGGCCGGTGGACTGCTGATTGCAAGGAAAAATCTCGTCCCCAGATCACATCGTCAAACGAGCACCTGTCGCTCCCTTCAACTGTGTCTCAAGCGAAGTTTCACTCTGGATGCTGCTGAGATGCAGAGGTGACAAAGAAAATTTCCTCAGTGCTCAGAATTTAACTCCAAAACAAAGTGGGGGGTCTTGTCAGCTCCACCTGCCACTTGGAGCCACAGTGTCGCACGGTGTTTCTAACACATGGGGAAGCTCCGAGTCTCAACCTGCCATTCACGCTCAGTGCCGACTCTTCCCTCAACCAAAAGTAAATAGACTTCCGTGCAACGGGCCATGTTCCTCCTCCAAGCCCTCGGCTCCAACGGCTCGGGGCAACTCGGCCTCAGACACAGAGACGACGTCGACACCCCTCGGCCCGTCATCCTCCCTGCCTCGCTCAGCACCACGTCCGATACAGATAACGATATACAACCGATCCGCATAGCAGCCGGAGGCAACCACACCCTCCTGCTCCTCTCCTCCGGCGATCTCCTCTGGGCAGGGGACGCCAGCACAGGCGCATGCGGCCCTGTATCACAAGATGACGAGGAGGAGCTCACACCCGCCTTCCGACCCGTAGATCTCACCTCACTTTCCCTCCCTCCAAGCAGCAGGATTAGAATCCGACACGCGGCCGCCACCTGGTCCGCCAGCATTATCGTAACCACCTCAGACGATGACAACGAGAGCCCGACAGACAAAGTCTATGCCTTCGGGTCAGGCAGCAGAGGCGAGCTCGGCCTGGGGCAGGCCACGCTCCACACCTCTGAGCCAGCACAAATACCAGACTTCCCACCCCGTGGCACAAGAGTGGTCGATCTTACCGCGTGCATGGGACATGTCGTAGCGGTGCTGAGCAATGGCGAGGCCTGGGGGTGGGGCAACGGGAGGAAGGGGCAGCTTGGAGAGCCGACGCTGGGGGCAGTGTGGTCGCCGCGGCGGATTGAAGGTGGAGGGGCGGGGACACGGTTCAAGGTTGTCAAGGCTGTTTGTGGGAGAGAGTTTACTTGTCTTTTTGGGGAGCCTGGGACGGGGGAGATGGTCGTGTTGGGGTCGGATAAATGGGGTGTGCGGTCGCAGGCTCCCGACTCGGGGAGCCTGTCCGGATGGAAGCAGGTCGGCGCCGGCTGGGGTAGTGTGTTTGTGCTGAAGGAGGATGGGAGGTTGCTGAGCTGGGGGAGGAACGATCATGGGCAGCTTGCAGGTGGGGAAGATCTCGGGCGTGTCAGGCAGATGGCGGTGGGCAGCGAGCATGCACTGGCACTGACCGAGTCTGGCGAGCTCATGGCTTGGGGTTGGGGTGAGCATGGGAACTGCGGGCCGGTGCGCAGTGGTAACGGGGAGAAGGGGCAGCAGAATCGGATCATTTCGGGTGAGCAGGGATTGGGAATCACCATGGTCGGTGCCGGTTGCGCGACGAGTTGGATCGTCATTAAGAAGCCAAGGTGAACCACGAGGTGGTACCGTTCAGAGCGACGACATCGCTAAAGCCACAAGACGCCAAGGGCAACGTAACGCGAGCCAACCCAATGTTCACCGCTACAGCTGTACTTGAGTCAGGGAGAAAACAGACCGAAACGGCGGACCTACACACATGAGTTACAGCTCAGCCAACCGCGAGACCGGGCAATGTCACATACCTCAGAGAGCCGCTGGGTCGGCTCAAGTCCCGAAGCAAGGCGGTCGGGAGGCACATCTTGAGGTTCGGCCTGTCTTGACAGATAGCTGCCGATGCGTATGGATGACGGGTTCTGCTTCCTGGTTAGCGGACCGCGTAGGCAGGCACACAGGAGGATGCGCAGTACCGGCTCATTGGTGATGTTCCACTCCAACCTTGCAGTTTCCTCTTCCTCCTCGTCTGCATCTGGGTTTATCGGCTCCCACTGCTCATCGTCTTCCGCCTGGTCAACGAATAGCGAATCGGATCGAGCCGTTGTGGGAGGCGGCATTGGTTGCGGTCGGATTTCAAACGCGGACTGGCGTGGCCGGACAGGGGTCTCCTGCTGCTGAGGCCTACTGGTAGTTGTAGAAGCCGGTGCCTCCTGTTGGTTCTCATTTGCTGCGACCGAGCTTGCACGATGGGATTCCGAATCAAGCTCCGGCCTGGCAGCTTTTGCTGCATTATTCGCTCGGGGGTTCTTGTGCTTCTGCGTCATGGCGTCCTTCTCGCCAACTGTCATGAGGATGAACTCACACAGAACACCATCGGCGCTGTAGGATAGCTTCATGGGACGACCAGGGTTGGAATAACTGGTGGTCAGGGCCCCGCTGGTCATCTGAGCATGTTGGAGAATGGCGCGGAAGTCCTTGACGCTGATGATGATGTGAAGCTTGTCTTGGACTTCGACGTCATCAAACTCGTCCATCTCGACCGCAACGTTAGTGTGGAGGGGCTTTTTGAGCACAGCTACATCTCTGTCAGCATCGGCCACCGAAACATGGTATCCGGGCGATGATGGCACCTTCGTTGCTGACAGCGCCGCGCTTCTGCACCTTCTCGGTAAAACATGTGAAGTTGACAACCCGAGCCTCCTCGTCTGTGTTGATGTCGAGAAGCTCTATTCCCGGACCGAAATGGTCCATCAGCTGCCGCAATGTCCTGGAAGAGATGGACCAGCGGTTTCCTGCTTCGTCTCTGTTAAACTTGGCGTGAGTGGGGGGCTTCACTTCATAGGGCAGGGAGTGCGAAGCCGTGATGCCTACAGGCAGGTGAGCAGCCGCGAATGGTGAAGAGGGAGGGCGGCGAACCATTTCTGAAGGAGACCCTGGCAACAAGCCGGCTCTTCTTGCCAAGGCCGTCGTCGATTGCCACATCGCAGCGGTCTATCGATGCATCTCTGTCCCGCGCTTGGTCGCCGCCCGCTTGACGAGCTCTGAAGATTGTGAGAAGAGACTGCGGCTGGTGTGAGACGAGGGGCATGACATCGAGGAGAAGTCAGAGACGCACGCGGATATACAACTGGCAAAAGAAGCGGTCCCGGTACTGCGGAGTCCCTTCGAAGCTGTATCGCGAGAAGAATCTGTTGGCGGCGAAGGAGAAGCAGACATATGCTGACTTGGATATGTTGAGCGTAGTCAGAGTCAACTAGGGCAGCCAATTGTTCAGCAACAAGCGACATCTCGGATCAGGATGTGGTTCCTTGCGGTGAATTCATACCTTGTCCATTCTCGCCTCCAAGCAGACATCGTCGCTGAACTTGAACATGCAGGCGAGTGCATCATGGAGCACAGCAACGCCCTCTTCGCTGAGGGTAAAGTTTAGGATCACCATGTCGAGCGATTTCCACCGTCACAATCCCACATGCAGCATTGGTGGTGGGTCAAACCAAATCGTGGCAGGCAGTTCTTGGGAGGACTGGAGCTCTTTGCGAGCTTGGTCCTCGATTTACGTGAGAGTACTTGCGGCTTGTACTCTTTTGGGGTACAAACGAAGTTCGGGAGTCCGCAACCGAGGTACAGTACAATACCGTACTGCCTGGTGGTTAACTGAGAAGAGGGCTAGCTGGAGAGGTCTGGCCAGAAGGAGGTACGTTGGATGTCACGAGTGATCCAAATTGGAGCCTGAGGTATCTGAGTTCGTTTCTTGTGAGATGGAAGGTGCAACCTTTACGACGGGGTGGAAATGGCAGCTCTATCGCACGGCTAATTTGGCGGTGCTTGTACGACAATGCCTAAGGTGTATAAAATCCAGAATTGCACTGTACCTACATAAGGTATCATCCGTGCGCAGGTTCGAGGCAGGCATGTATGTATGTACTGTACAGTGCTCGCATATATCGCACATACAGTACGTACAACACCCCTGAGCTCTGCTAGTAACATTATTCTGTAGTCCGTACGGAACACGCAAACAACTTCCCTTGCAATGGATATATTGAGCCACATAGCATTGCTCCGACATTCCATTATTACGATTACACTACCGCCCGGGCTCTTCTAGGAGGTGAAAATGCCTCATTGGCGAAGTCCATCCCCGGGCGCCCACGGTCTCACCGTGAGAATGCCGGAAGCCCAGCGTCGCCAGCGCGCCTCGGCGGTTTCAGTCACAACTATCAGTGCTCCTCTCCCACCAACATATACATGACGACACCTAGGCACGTCTGAGTCAACTCAGCGTTCGGGCCTTCTGCAAGATGGTCAGGCCACCTCCAGCGCTTTGGCCTTCCAGCTGCTCCTCTGACCACTCGGAAGATCAGATGGGGGCAAGAACTGAGCTCGCCATGGCACTGGAAGCGCTACGGCGTCTAGATATCGTCATCACTCCGGGCGAGGCCGAAACTGAAGGTTGCCACTATGGATATAAAAGGCTCGCCTGCCTCGTCTAGGGCCGATTCCCTTGTCCCATCTCTGATCAACTTTGTCACTCGTTCCCAAGTTTGACTTCAAGCGACTAGCAGACCATGACCTCTACTACACACAACGCTCTGACGGCAGGCGGCCGGACAAGCCTGGACCTTCCCACAGAGATATGGTGTCTTGTTGCCCAGGAGCTTGCAGGCGAGGCCGATTTTGCAACGCTTTTTCACTTGGCCCTCACGAGTAAGGGGATGGCAGGAACAGTCTTGCCCTTCCTTTACCAGGCATGCGGAAGATTGCCTGCACTGGACGACCCTCAGTGCCATTTGGAGAGATCTGCGTGTTTCTGGCGGTCGCTGATCGCGTCAAGCCTCGGGGGCACGCTCTTCGAGTACTGCTGTTGGATAAAGGATCTGAGACTCAACCGGCTCCGCAATTTTTTAGTGCACCTTCCCGCCCGGAGCGCCCTCGAATACCAGTTCTTCCGCCCTCCTATTGAGGATTTCCGGGTTATGCGGGAGGATTCGTCGACGGTGCAGGAACGAATAATCGCTAACAACACCATCGTCAAGGAGGTCGCCACTATGGTGACAAGGTGCATCCTGACCTGGGCGGAACGAGAAAACAAGCCGGCAGCCATCACGAGCGTCGATGCCGGCCAGTTTGGTTGGCCCGCCCCCGCCCTGCCGGGGTGGCTGTCGAACTTCAGCCGCCTGACTTCACTGGTTCTGAATAGCGGTTCCTTGCTCAATGTCGCCGTGGCACGCGCCATTCGAGCGAATTGTCCAGCGTTCAGAGAGCTGTAAGTTGACTGCTAGGCCTAGTTGAACCTTTCCAGTCACCGGTCGGCTGGCCCATACCATGCTAACCACTGTTCTCCTTAGAAAATGCGGCTACTGCAAGGGTGTCGTTATGGATGCGAAGTTGGCTGATTTCTTCCAAGCCCTCGAGCCAAACACGTTAGGTAAGTGGCAAGCTATCGGTCATGGCTGCTGAACAACGGGTTCACTGACAGCCTGCAGAGACGTTCGCCACCGGCGGGCCGAACTCCCTCGGGAGACAAGCCTTCAGGGGGCTGTGTTTACATTCAAAGTCGCTCAAAACACTGGCTCTACTCCGCCTTACACTGCGCGGGTTGTGGTCGTTAGATGAGCTGAGACCCTGCCACGCCTTGGAGTCACTCAGGCTGGAAACCGCATGGTTCGCCCGACCCCCCATGGGCCATCATCATCGGCCACTGAGCCGGCATGTTTACGAAGGGATGGTACAATGGCTGCGGCACTGCACCGCTCTCCGGGAGGTCGACTTCGAGTATGTCCCGATGGCAAGCTCAATTCTCGGGGAGATTCTCCCGTGGTCCGATGTCCGGCTCAAAAACCTCAGTCTCCGTCTCACCGAGGTTGATGTGAGGTTCTTCTTGGCCTTGCGCGGCCAGGAAGGACTTGAACGTCTAAGAATTGAGTTCCAGGACATCTACCGGTCCCAATTCAGGCCGGCGTTCCGGCGGATACTGTTCCGGAAGGCTCTTTGCCGTTGCCAGAAGCTCCGGGCGCTCGAGACGAACGAGCGGTTTGAGTTGGAGGATCTCGACAGCATCACCGGTTCGTTGCCGGCAGTGGAAGACCTGGCTTTAAACTGTTCCCTCTTGGACGACAAGTCCATCAACCTGTTCCGCCGATGCACAAAGCTCAAGTCGCTTGACATACTTGGCCCCTCAACCGTCTCGCCGGATGCCCTGTTGGGATTTTTGGCAGAAATTGGAAATCATCCGGAAGGTCAACACGATGGGTTGCGGGTGCGCTTGGGTAGCCAGCTACTCCCCTGCGAGTTCACCCAGGACGAGGAAACAAGGGTGGCGCTGTTGATCAGGGATCGATTCAGAGGCGGCTTCGTTATCGAATATTGGTACGACGCGGAGCAGTATCTTGTGTCCCTTCCTATCCGCTGGGGATTGGAAAGTTGGTCATTTTGATAGAGTTTTCATCGCACAGGACTTGGTTCGACACTGCGATTACAGGGACTTAGTTTTGGATAGGCCTACAGTGCGGGCTACCACACATTTAATGTATCAACGTAATTGGGAACATGAAAGAATCTGAGAAAAGTGTTAAGAAAATGCTACATAAGTTGGAACGCCCAGAGTATGCTACGCTCAACCTCCCCTCTACCTATCTAGACCCTTACCTCCATCAGCCACTCCGTAGGATGGCCCTCCATCTCAGCTGCAGCCTTCCCTTCCTGCAGGGCCCCTACCTCCTCAGCCGTCTGTCCAGCCTGCAACTTGTCCTCTAACTCTCTCGTGATCTCATCGACATCAACATTTAGGTATTCACTCAAGAACTTCCCCACATCCGTGTTCTCCACATTGCCCCTAATTTTCTCGGCTGAGGCGCCGCCCGAGCTGTAGATATTCACATCCACAGCACTATGACCATGTGTACTCCAGCCGATGTGGGCGCGGACGCTGATCATGCGCGAAAAGATGACAATAGCGGACTCAGGGTGGGTAGCAAGCGCGGTGAGCTCGGCCTCAAGGGCATCGGTGATCCCGAGGCGGCGAATGACAAGCTCTTCGTTGATCCAGTTGATCAGGGACTGTTGGGAGTCGGGAGGCGCGGAGCTGATGTGCTGCTGAAGGAGGAGGGCGCAGTACTCAGCCGAGGCGTTGGCTTTGGCGAGGACGGCCGGGTACCAGTCGTAGACAGGGAGTTCTCCGGGTGCTTCTAAAAGGGGGGTTAGATCCAGTTATAAGCTGAGTAGATGGGAAAAGGCAAAAGAGCTTACGCCAAGCAGTGGATAACCCGCCTGTTTCATGGTCACTCGTCGCCACCAGGATACCTTCCGTATCAGACCTCTCTAGGAAGTCGAGCACAATCTTGAAAGTCTTGTCGTACTCCAGCACCTCCCTCACCTGCGCGGCAGGGTCGTTGACGTGGCCCGCATGATCGATCCTGCTGCCCTCAATCATGAGGAAGAACCCCTTGTCGCTGTTCTTCGTCGCTTGGTCAAGCGCCGTCAGCGCCGTCCTGGCCATCTCGCTCAAACTGGGATAAACATCCGCCATATGCCTCCGATCTATCTCAAACGGCACATCTGTCGCCGCGAACAGACCCAACAACGGCAGGCTCACATTCGTCCCCAAGCGCAGCTCATCAAACCCCTTCCGATCGCCCTTATACTCCCACCCATGCTTCTCCCGCGCAATCCCCACAACATCGACATCATCCGCCCTGCAACTCCCCTCGGTCCCGTTCGCAAGGAAGTGGCACCTGCCCCCGCCCAGAATCAGATCCACGCTCCGGCCCAAGGGCCCCTCGCCAACCTCCTGCAGCGCAATCTCGTCCATCTGCATGCGATACCCCACATGCGCGGCAAAGCAGGCCGGCGTGGCATCCGTCACGTCCGTCGTCACCACCAGACCCGTCTTATACCCCTGCCGCTTCGCCGCCTCGAGCACGGTGCCGCACGGCCGGTAGCCGGGCAGCATGCCGATGGCGCCGTTGTAGCTCTTCTTGCCGCACGAGAAGGCCGTCGCGCCCGCGGCCGAGTCCGTCACCAGGCTGTTGGTCGAGCGCGTGCGCGACGTGCCCCAGAAGTGGGCGTCCAGCGTGAGCACGTCGTCGATGGGCAGGGACGAGGTGAATTGCCGGAAGGAGCGGGTCAGCGAGAGCGACGCTGGGCCCATCCCGTCCGAGACCATGAAGATGAGGTTGCGTTTGGTTCGGTGCTTGTGTTTGGTGTTGGTATTTGGTGGAAGAGAGTAGGGCCCGCCGGCGGAGGGGTCGCCTGGGGCTACGACGGGCGGCGGAGGACGACGGGACGGAGACGTCGAGGTGGAACTGCGGTGTTGGAGCACGACGCCCAGGACGATCACGCCTGCCGTCGCGAGGAGCGCCCAGACGAAGAGGAAGACCTCGCGCAGGCCAGCGCGGCGGGAGGAGGGACCGTCTTCATCGGCGCGACGGGTCGAGTCATGGGGGTTGTTCGGGCTGTCCGCGAGGAGCGGTGTCCGCTCCGACCTCGGGGACTGCGATGTTTTGTGTTAGCAGCTGTGCTGGAAATGTTTACTTCGTTTTTGACCACGGGAGGTGGAATTGGGATGGACTTACCATTGCGTGACTATTGCCAAGGTGGTGGCTGCTGGTCCGTCCAAAGTAAGGACCGGCAGATCTCGGAGCTTCACTCGGGAGGCTGACGTTCGGTTTAAGTTGGGTGTTGTTCGGCCCCTGGCCTCTAAGCTGACCCAATCGGTAGGGCTGCAGTACGGAGGTGCCCGGGGCTCACTGTTCCAAAACCCCAAAACGATTTTACACTCAACCCACCGTATAATTTCGCATGCAACGGAAACCAAAGTCGCCTCGGCAACCTATATTCATATATTTAAGCCCCAGAACCCAAATCATTATGGCAGTTATAGTTCTATATAGTAGGTTAGTTGATACTAGAAAATGTAGTATTAGATGTATTACAAAATAATAAGTAAGTGTTACACTACGGTTGGAGAGGTTGGTGATGCATGTCATAGTGGAAGCAATTGACTGTAAGGTTCAGTGTTCTGGTGAACACCAAGGTCATGTGATGATAAGATACAGAGATTTGATAAGGGAAATGCGGGGCACAACCCGCATTGGCAAGTGGCTCGCGCATGCAGCGGCCCACAAATACCCACTGCATGCAGGGAACTTCCGACGGAGACGGAATTCAACACACCTTCTTACAACACCATATACTGAAAATTGCATTGCCTCCCAAGCGCTACGCTATGCGTAACAAATGGTAGCTGCGACTACGATGTAGTCACCTTCAGAACTTGATTCTAAGCCTGCAGACGCGTTATTCAATGCCCTACAGCTTAGCTTCAGACCCAGTGTGTTCGCCCGAGCCGACTTCGACCTAGTCGAACCGTGACGACTTCGACCCAGTCGAACCGAATCGACTCGAACGCAGCCATCAAGCCCGGCTACGCAGCCAACCCGGCTTACGCGCCTCGAATCCGACGAAGTCGACATTCGCCGCCAAGCCGAACAAAGCCCACGTCCGGCCCGAGCGACAGGAAGCTCATACTCCCGTCAACCAAACATGCTATACCATACTGAAAGAAGGCGTTGACGTCGGCTCCCGTCACAACTTGGCTCGCAAGCTCGTGACCCTCCGCAGCGACCAAACAGCCGTCGTTCGCAAGGCTCCGCCTCGCCTTTTGGCAAGGACGACCGACCTCGTGGAGCCCAAGCTCCCGGTGGCAACGACCCTGGCGGTTCAGACGACGGCAACGACCACGGCGAACCACGCCGTCATGACGGACGCCGTGGTGGCTATCATGGCCGCGACGACCGTCATCGCGAAACCTCGCACGAAACCTTCA